>SKCR01026564.1:0-87306 GCA_019454045.1 Zanthoxylum bungeanum
AATTATGAAAATCATTATAATTACTAAATTAGGGAAATAGTAAATTAAATGAATGCAATATTGATTCTTGCTCATCAAATGATGAAATTTATAATTTAGCATTAATGGCTATAGAAAATCTTAGAGATGAATCGGAAAAAGACAACATTATTGTTTGTGAAAATGAAATTTCCGATTATGATGAATTATTTGATATGTTAAATAATTTGCATGATAAATATTATGCTTTTAGAAAGAAATGTAAATTGATTGAGAAAGGGTATACATTACTATAGGCATTGCATTTTACACATATCTCAATGATGAGCCTCGTATGGAGGCACCACTTGGAAGTTAGGAAAGTTGCAAGATTGAATGCCCGAAGGGAAGATAACTATATAAAATTCAGAAAAATAGCCATCCAGGCCGAACATCATCTATGTCCGACCAACCTTCTCAACCAATGTCTGGTTAGCCTTCTCTCGAACCATGAAATTCGGGTGGACATACACATGAAGCTCTACATTCGGCCGAACATATGATAGTTGTCAGAGAGAATGTAGATTTTCAATCACTAGAATCACGAGATATGATTCTATCCGGTCAAATATATATTCAAATTAAATGTTCGGTCAGACATGATTCAAAGTTGTCAGCGCACGTGCAGATTTTGAAATTAAGAGTTCAAAATTTGATGATGATTTTTCTCCCCCTCAATGTTAACTCCCCCTCGGTGTGTGAATGTCTTCAATATAGCTCTATAAAACTTAGACAAACACATTAGTATAACTTTTCTCGCCCTTAATACATGGGTGAAGGTATACAATTTTTAATCTCATTCCTATGATTTCTCTCTTTAATATTATCAAAAAGGATGGAGAAGCAAAAAATAAGCTCTATGAGATACCAAATCAATATATGTGGATAAAACATATCAAAAGTTCATTAATATTGCACACTTGGTATTATCATACATTTCTCCACTTTTACCATACAATATGAAATTTAAGCATAGATCATCAAAATCGCTCAAATTAATCCAATATCCATGTATTTCATTTTCAATCAATAGTAATCAATGGCAAGGCATATTCAATGCTAAACATTCAAAATGATCATATATATCATATAAACTAAT
The DNA here is from genome assembly GCA_019454045.1 of Zanthoxylum bungeanum. Taxonomy (NCBI): domain Eukaryota; kingdom Viridiplantae; phylum Streptophyta; class Magnoliopsida; order Sapindales; family Rutaceae; genus Zanthoxylum; species Zanthoxylum bungeanum. The sequence goes on from SKCR01026564.1 coordinate 1,118, forward strand.
AAGTCATATGTGATATTAATTGATATTGAATGAGATTGGTAATATGATTAAACATAAGATGATACCAATTGATCAATTTAAATTCAGATTGTCTAATCACTAGTATATTTCACACTCAAGTCCAATTCATATCAATTGAAATAAGCATACATATATAAGTTGGAGGAAACGGTACCAATGTTTCCGTAAACACGGATTTTACCTATTACTTATTCTCACGAAGTGACAAATCCACAAATCATTGAACTCATTTATTTTTTAGGATTGCATTTAACATTATTCTCTTTTTGAGCTCTTTCCTCATCTTTGTTGAATCTTTGGGATAATTTCGAATTTCTCATTAAGAACCATTCCCAAAGCTCCCCCTACAAAATCATTTAAGTGCATTTTGGTACCCAAACTTTCTTAGGTCCATGGGGTTAATTTTGGTTCCTTATGGAGCACATGCATTTACATTCACATTTTTGTTAATGCACTCAAATATTTTGTGTCCCTTCTTATTACATGCATGACATGTGATATTTTCATTAAAAGTAACATGTAAATGAGAATTGGATGTCTTTACAAAATAATTCTTCAAAAAATTCATTTTAATGTAAGGCCTATATCATAATCCTTCTTCTTTAAAAGAACATATTTGGGATCCAATTAACATATTAAAATTTTTCTCTCCCAAAGTAAATTTAGCAACAATGTTATGAAAATTCACAATCTTTTTATTTAAAGCAACATTTTCATTCATAATAGATTTGTAATCACATGTATTTGAGCTAGACGGCATGTTAGATATGCTCTTTTCAAGTTTTAGTTTTTCATCTTTTAAGCATGCAATCTCTTTTCATTCATTTTATCTTTCTCAACAATTGATGCATAATCATTTAACAGTGATGAACGCTCATTTTAATCATTTTATATTTCTTCCCTGGTAAATCATACAATTCATGTAATTCATTAAATGTATCACGTAATTCATCATATTCAAGGGAATCATTTACTTTTTCATCATCGGTTTCTTCTTGGAGATCATCAATAGCCATGAAAGCGAGATTTTTTCTCTCATCAATATCATCCTCGGATGAGCTAGAGTCGTTATCGTTCCAAGTTGCATTCATTGTTTTTTTCTTGAATTTTCCTTTGAATTTCCTCATTGGTCAATCGAAATCCATATGGCCCAAGTTTTCACACTCATAGTAGATAATCTTGTCTTTCTTATGCTTCCGCGACCAATTTTCTTTTTTCTTCTCATCCATCCAAGATTTCTCTTTATATTTTTCAGATTTAAGGAACTTATTCACTATATTGTTCTTTATTACTTGAGCTAGCATCATCTCTTTTTTATCAAAAATGACTTAAGGGCTATTTTCTTTTTATTCTTATATTCGTCTTCCTTTTGGTCCATCTTGAGTTCCATCTCAGATTTCGGTAATTTTCCAACTAAATCAACTAATTTCAAATTATTGACATTATTTGATTCATTGATGGAGGAGGTGCAAAACCTATACTCTTTAGGGAGTGACCTAAGAATCTACTTCACTTGATCACTAGAATCAATATTTTTCTCTAAAGCACTAAGTTGATTCACAATCATTGTGAACCTAGAAATCATATGCTGAATATCTTCACCGATTTCCATTTTGAAGCTATCTAACTCGCATATGAACCGGTTGATCTTTGACTCATTGACTTGGCTTGTGTCTTCATTGACCATTTCTAAGAACTCCCATAATTCATATGTATTTCCAAACTCTGGAAGCTTGTTATTTTGACTCTGATCAATTGCACAAAGAAGATGGTTGAGTGCTTTAGCATTTAAGGAGGCTTGCATGTATTCCTCATCGGTCCATTCAACATGAGGCATTTGAAACTCCATATCATTAATATCATTCTTCATAGATATTTTTGTTCCTTGTGTGATCACTTTGAATTATTGCACATCAACAGCTAGTAGATAGTTCAACATCTTCATCTTCCAATAGCTATAATCGGTTCCGTTGTAAAAGGGAGGTCTAATGGTTGAAAATTCTTCGGCAAGATTTGATGAGTAGCTTGTAGAGGCCATGATCGATTCTCAGATAATTAAGTCTTTGTTGAGAAAACCTCGCTCTGATACTAATTGAAATTTCCTACAAGTATAGAAAAAACAAACTATCTATACTCAAGAGGGGGTGAATTAGGTAATGACTTAATATTGTGGAAGTAAACATTCTTACCGATTTTATGCTACTAAGCTAGTAGCTTTACAAATTTAGCTTAGGTCAATTTTCTCAATCACAATATATTCCTAATAGCAAGTTTCTAATTAATATAAAAAATATGAAAATAAACTTGCGATAATTAAAAGTTAAGGGATATAGAAAATGATACCGCTGATTTATAATGGTTCGGCCAATAATGCTTATCTCCACTACCCCAAGCCGCGCTTGAAGATTTCCACTAAGTTGAAACTACAACTTACACTGAGTTTTTCGTGACTCACCCGCAACTAATAGTTTTATCCCCAATGTAGGACACAGATGTTGGACGACGCTGTTTCGGGCTCGCGGCCATGTTGGGAGTACGGAGTAGCCCGCGGGGGAACTAAAATAGAGAAATAAAAATGGATTCGCCACCCGATGTGAACCGAGGAAATGATTTAAGGCCGCACTCACCCCTCGCAAGGGAAGACCTCAAACCGTTGGATTCGGAATGGTCCCTTACTTATGCCACTTGTAATGAAATAATTTGTGCAATAATTTAATTGGATCTACGCAACATATATTTCCAAGAGTATTCTATTTCCAAGTTTACATGCATAAAGGCAAATTGAAATAACGACAAACACATAATTTCACAAACGAGTTACATTGATGATCATGGAAACGAAAATGGGCAATGATTGTACAAGCATGCATATTAAAGAGAGGCGATTAAACATATGGTGTAAAGAGATAATTAAAGAGGTAATTGAACATTAAAATGAACGTGCAATGATGCGATGTAAAAGATAGACAATGAGAATGAAAGAAACGAGATGCAACGTATGCCCACATCTATATAGGACTTCAAGTGTCCGATTAACCGTATCTCATGTTCAATCGAGCGTACTTTGTCCGGCGCGGTAAAACATCGTGGCAAAGGTAGCCCCTCGGCTTTCTATCCCTCAAAATGGAGGACCTTTAATCCAACTTGATTTGCCCATGCGTAATGCAATATGATGTATGATTAAGCAAGGAGATGTCATACATAAAACGAATAACGGAATAATAAAAAGTGCGACAAAGTATTGTCGTAAAGGTAGCCTTTTAGACTTTCTTCCCTCAAATAGAGAACCTTTAGACCAACATACTAAGCCCATGCGCATCACATTACAATGCATATAAAATAAAGACAATAATATAGGACTTCGCATGCTCAATTAAACACATCTCACATTCAACCAAACACATTTTGTCCGGCGCAGCAAAACATCGCGGTAAAGATAGCCCTTTAGGCATTTTCCCTTGAATAGAGCACCTTTAATCCACCCTAGTTGGCCCATGCGCATTACATTACAATGTATAAAAAAATTAAAGACAATAGTATAGGACTTTGTATGCTCGGTTGAATATATCTCACATCCAACCAAACATACTTTGTCCGGTGCGGTAAAATATTATCGTAAAGGTAGCCTTTTAGCCTTTTCCTCCCTAAAATAAAGAACCTTTAGACCAACATACTAAGCCCATACGTACTATATCATCAATTACATAAACAACAAATGTACGTAAAGTAAAAGACGGACTATAAAAGCGCGGTGAAGTATCGTGGTAAAAGTAGCCCTTAGGCTTTTTATCCCTCAAAATGAAGGACCTTTAGACCAACGTAATAAGCCCATGAGCATTTTCTCATCATTACACGAACAAATAACATATGGAAATTAAATGGTGGAATGTAAGAAGCGAATAATAAACAAGCAAATTAAAATGAAACATGTGCCATTTGCTCAAGTGGTACGTAGAATTTTTTCCCATGTACAGACCGCACTACCGTCCATTCGGATTCGGCTTCAGAATTTATATATGGGTTTCCATCGTATATACCACAAGGGACGACACATTTTCCATTCATTCCAGAGCCACAACACACATTATTCCACAATACTCATGCAAATAAAATTCAATAAATAATTACAAGATGAATGAAAATAAATGAGAAAGGTGCCCTTAGGTCTAACCTTTTATGTTGACCCTCGGAAGTGCGTTACAAGGCCGTCAGAAGGGCTAACACTCCGTAACTTTCTGGTTCACTGGTTCACGTCTTTCCTTGCTGTTTTCACTGCTTGGGCTACTGTTTTCACTCCATTTCGCTGTTGTTTTCGCTGTATTTTCTAGTCACTATTTTGCTATATTAAGGGACTATTTTTGCGTCGATCAGAGGGCTGTATGTCTTAGTTTTTTGGTTCACTGGAGGGGGTTGTTAAGTGCGTCTTTGGTCTCGGCTTTGCTGGGCTTTAGTGGCTAGTGGGGGCCTTTACTTTGTTGTTTATTTATTTGTGTATTTTGGCTAGTGGAGGGGCTGCTTGCGTGTCAATGAGCAGTGTGTGGTTGATAGGTGGATTAGGAGGTGCGTTCGTGGTCGATGTTGGATTTTTTGGTGAACGAATGGGCTGTTAGGATTTGTGAGGGGAAATGAGCTGCTGTGTTTGTTAAGGGGCTGTGGGCATTAGCTGAAGGTCTTCACGTGGTGAAGGGGCTGTTGAGGGCTCTCATTTTTTTTGTGCTGTGTGTTTAATGAAAGGGCTTTACCTTTGTTGAATGGGATAATGAGTGGCTGTTTCGGGCTAGTGAGGGGATGAGGTGTGTATTGGCGTGAGGGTTTGCTGCATGGTCGTGAGAATGGAAGGCTTTTAGGGTTTGTGTTTTGTGTTACTGCATAGAGGTTGCAGGTGGGAGAGAGAATGTGTTTACGTGAGAGTCAGCTAGGCTTTTGTGTGTTTAGATGAATGAGCTATGAGAGGGCAAGGATTGGTTTTGGGTTTCTTTTATAGGCAAAGGGTAGGATGAATCCTTGCTTGAAAAGGAATGAGATTTGTGTAATAAAAGAGATACCATTTAATTAGTGTCACACAAGGAAAAAATATATTTAATTGGGGACATGATTTGTTTAAATTAGGAATAGGTTTATTTGATTTTTATTTGATTTATTTAAATTTGGTATGTGATTTTTTAGATTTTATTTGATTTGTTTTAATTTCCCATGTGTTAAATATGTGTTTTATTATTTGGATGTGATTTAACTGGGTTTGGGCGTGAATGGGCTTGGGTGTGGGTGTGTGGTTGGCTTTTGGTGGTGGGCTTTGTGGTGCGTGGGCTTGCGGGGGTTTTAGGTCATGGCCAAGTGGTTTGCGGGGGTTTTGGGCCGAGGTTAAATGGTTTGCGGGGATTTTGGGCCAAGGTTTAGATTTTAAAACAAAATAATGGTCCATTTCCGAACCGTGCTCCATTTTCGGAGTTCCATTTTCGGCGAGTGATGAAATAATGGTCAATTTCCGAACCGTGCTCCATTTTCAGAGTGCCATTTTCCGCGAAACTGATGCTGTATCTCCATACCGGAGTGCCATACCCGGTAAAATTGATGCTGTGTCTCCATACCCGGAGTGCCATACCCGGCAAGACTGATACAGATGTCTCCATACCCGGAGTGCCATACCCGGCCAAAATGATGCTGATAATGTGGGCTTCGCCCCCTGAGATTCCTTCCTGAAACTGATACTGGCATGGGCCTCAACCATGAGACTCATCCCCGAAACTATACTGATATGGGCCTCAACCCTGGGACTCATCCCTGAAACTGACTGATATGGGCCTCAACCCTGGGACTCATCCCCGAAACTGACTGATATGGGCCTCAACCTGGGACTTATCCCCGAAACTAATATTGATTCATTTCTGAAACTGACTGATATGGGCCTCAACGCTGGGACTCATCCCCGAAACTAATACTGATTCATTTCTGAAACTGACTGATATGGGCCTCAACCCTGGGACTCATCCTCGAAACTAATACTGATTCATTTCTGAAACTGACTATACTGTCGCTGCTTCCGATTGGCTTGTCTTTGCCGCTTTCTCTTTTTCTTCTTTAACCTATGAATGCAAAACAAAACAAACACAAAAGGAATACAAAATAGGTTACGTGTATGCATGCATGAGTTTCCTATCCCGTCGGGTCAGGTATTCTCTTCCTTAGGCAAAGTACTGCTTCAATCTATCCACGTTGATCAGCTCGGTGAACTCATTCATTTCCAAGTTTGACAATCTCACTGCCCCATTTCCCAATTTCTGAATGGCTATCTTGTCTTTTCTGTTTGCTTCTTCTGAAGATTCCCCGTGTTTTAAACATCACTGAGTATCATAGTACCAAGGTTGAATGCTTTTATCAAATACACTCATGTTGCAGGTTGAAAGGAAGAGACTCAGGCAAGTAAATGGAATGAACGCCTTTATTATCATTAAGAAATGGTTCGAACAAGTAGGCAAAATCAATGTGTATATTAAAAATGCCGGATCAAATAAACTAGGAGGAACAACTTCATCATTCGAAGCATTGCCTTCTTCTTTGGCCTATGGTTCTTCACTGATGTCATCTCCTATCCCCATGAAAGAAGCTGAGTGGTTGGGAGCTTGGAGGATGAAGCTTTCGGGTAGGCCGAAGTTGATCATATAGGTGGGTGGTGGAACGGAGTGGTAGTTTGGTAGAGGATTTCTGTGTGTGTTAGGTTGTTCTCTTTCTGGGTCAGGTATTTTATGGGAGTCGATGAGGTTTTGGATCTCATGCCTAAGGCGGGTGCAGCTGTCAGTTTCATGACCTCTTCTCCGATGGAAGTGACAATACAGGCTTACGTCAAGGTTGGGTGGCACAAGATTTGGAATTGGTTTAGGCTCTAAGGGTTCAAGAAGTCCTTGTGCCTTCAGCTTTTCGAATACCTTTGAAAGAGACTTACCAAAGTTGGAAAATCGCCTGTTTTTAATGGCAGTGACCTCAGCGGTAGCGGGCATAGTCCCTGAAGGTCCCCCAATATTCCTTCTATTCAGGCCATAAAACTTTCTGTTTTCAGCCTCTTCCTCTTGAGTATCCATAAATGTCTCCCTCAACTGTCGAAAATCGCCAATCATAGATGTCATCCTCCTCAACTTACCATAAATTGAGGGCTTAGTACCCTTGATAATCATCTTTATATGGTCCTTCTCCGAAGGCCGGGTCTGTATCTTCAAAAGCTGGCTCCTCCAGCGATCTACATACTCCTTGAAGCTCTCCTCCAGCTTCTGCTTGGTATTCTCCAAATCGCGGAGTGACAAATCAATCTCCAAGTCTGTAACATACTGTTTCAGAAATGCATCTGCCAATTCCCTCCAATCTTCATTGACCTTCCTCTCGAGGCTATGATACCACACTACCGGCGCCCCTTCAAGTGACATCCCAAACATTTTCTGAACTTGGCTCTGTGACAGGCCCACTGAACTCATAACTGACACATATTGTCGGAGATGGACCATTGGATCCCCATTCTCGTTGAACTTGGCTATGTCGGGCATTTTAAACTGAGCCGGCAGCTGTTCTTCAAAAGTCATTGCCTCATAATCTATCAAGTCTTCATGTTTACCCCTCATTTTACGGGTAACCGATTCTACATGATCCCGTAGCTTCTGTAATTTTTCCTGAGACCTAATCATTCTTTCTGCTACATATTCAGCCATATCATCATCCAAAATGGGGATGTCATCCCCCAAACTGTTTGGAGGCTCCTCATGCCTCACATTCTCAGAATTTTCCCCAGCACGGGGCACAACCATTTTAGCCATAGCAGTAGTCAAGGCTTGCAATTGTTCGGTAACCTTGGTAAGACCATTCTCCAGCTGATCCATGCGAGATACCTCGTTTTCTGATTCACTCATATTCGCTAATGGCCTTTTGACGAGTCTTCCCTCTTACCCCTAACCCAACGGATATCTATGATGGCTTTTAAGACACAAATGGTTAACATGATGCATGTATACATGAGATGCATGAGATGCGTGTGATGTATGGAATATATAATTCGGCCCATTATCATTTTAAAGTATTCAATCATACTATAGCACGGTGCAAACTTGTCCCAGTTGAAAAAGCCCAACAGGTTTACACTTTGCAATAACGTGGCTAAACAACTTCAAATGATAAAAGGCTCACACGTAAAATGGCCCAACGACATTTTAGAAACTTTTAGCCAATTGTCATAAGATACGAACTCATCCCAGTTTAAATGGCCCAACAAGTTCGCATTTCTGACAAGAAGCCCAACTGAATCCAAATGAAGATGGTCCCAAACATAAACATAAAGAAATAACTTCTACCAGTTCTACGACTAAGGTTCTCATGTGGGATTACGGGGGCGCGGAGAAAGTCTCTCGCTGACGAAGGATTGCCCACAACTAGGACTCCCTACTCAAGGGTTTGAGCGAACAAGTGAGCGCACCTTTTTTATACCTTAAGGTATGTGCCAACGAGTTATGGTGTGACTAACTGTCAAATGAATTTCCCATTGTAGATTCCCCAGAGAGGAGGTAATCTTCAAAATCCCTAAAGCTTGAAATTTTTTTTTTGTTTTTTGATTTCTTAGAATGGTTCTACGATTTCTTTGCTTGTAAAATTTGGGGCTTTTGGTGGTGGTGGATGAATTGGAAGTTAATGGAGCATGTGTGGATTATTTTGGATTTAATTAGTGTAATTAGTATTCAATTTTATCATTTGATGATATGTTTTCATTCTAGAGTGTTATGACCACTCTTGCAACACATATAATTATTCTTGGGTTGTTCATATGTGGTCACTTGATTTGGTGTTGAGATTAATTTGATTAATGTTGAAAAATTGGACTTAAAGCATAATAAATTGGCAATTTCGTTTTCTGTTTCAGACCTGGAATGGATCTGATTTTGTTGATGAAAAATATGTTTTATGAATATTTTGGATGTATTTTTGGAGTTGGAACAATTGTCGGAAAGTGTTTCGGAGTTGAAATAAGCGAAAACGACCAAAAACGGCATTACCGGGTGACATTTGAGCCAATCGGGTGACGGCTGTCCAAATAGTGAATTTGTCACTGTTCGGGTATCCCATGAACTGCCCTTACACTATTGGGGCTGACATTGCAGTCCCCATAAGTGTTGGGTGGTCGGTTCGGTCAAAATTCTGTTTTAAGCCATTTTGCGGGAAAATGTTTTTCGTAAAAGTTTCACGATGTTACCTTTATATTTATGTCGCTATTTGATATCGAATAAATAGGTTTAGGTGAAATATGATTAAATTATTCATATTAGATATTGAATAATTTATTCGGTAATTTGAAAAAGTTTTAAATTACGATTTCGCCCGAACCGCGCTTCCGCTGCGCCCATCGCCCAAAACCCCTACAAAAATGGTATCAGAGCAGGTCTGATGCTTCATCCATTACATTATTCATGCTTGATAAAAGATATTTAATCCAATTTTAATATTCGCACATGCTTGTAATCTATATATGTTTCTTGACTTTTCGATTTCATGCTAACATGAAATGTAACGGAAATTTAATCGTTAAATTAATTTACGTTTTCTATAGGTAGAATTGAATTGTTTAGAAAATGATTTACATTAGAATTCTGCATTTGATGTAGAGTATAGCTTCCTGAGGAAAATCCCCGTTTAAAATAAGGTTGTTAAAGTGACGTGTATTGGATACATGTTTCTTGGTCCGTCTTGTTAGTACGGTTTATGGGTATCTTTCTATAACTGCATCTGAGATCGTGCCAAAGCTGTGACGGTGTAGGTTATAGAATTATTATCCATACCGGTTGTATATTGATACTGGACAAATTCAAGTGAAAGTGGAAATCCTGCACGTGCCAAAGTTGTCAGAACTACATCGGTAGCTTGAGTTTGTCATTGACAAGTGTAGCCTTGATACGTCTTCTTGTGAACGTGCCAAAGCTGTCATAATGAGAAACGATCAGGACCAAGATCATAAGTCACTGGTGAGTGATTGACAAAGGGTTGTCTACCTAATGAATATACGTAGGCGAGATCGTGTCAAAGTTGTGAGTCGAAATATATTCATGGGATCATACTCTCACTATGAAATTCGATTTAATTATTGAATTCTCGTTGTCCATTGGGGATTACGGTATTACGTAAAATAGTGGGAGACACTGTTTGGTTTAAAATCCATAACTAAAGCAGTGTGTAATTTTATGGAATTTACTGCTTTCGTTTTCCTTTTATTCTATATTGTTTATAGAATTATACTTCTAATCCACTGCATGCGTATTACTGAATAGGTTTTCTGAATTTACTTATGGTTGCATAATTCTAGAATAGGTTCTAAAAAGATAGTAGACTTAGATATTGTTAGATTAGTTAAAGCCATCGGGAACTGTTTTTCTGATTTTCTTGAAAATCAAGATGGTTTGTGACTTAGTTACTAAGTCACGTTAGGTAATCTAAATGGATATCTAGTTTAGGATATAATTGTCTAGAGAAAATAGTTTCTTATGCAGTAAAAATTGACACGAATCAATTCATGTCTCGAGATTATTGACTGGCATTAAGAAAACTTCATTAGTATTTGTTTATCTTATAATGACGTTTCTTGGCTTTAATGACTTTTAGAAGTCACGTGTTTGACACAATTTGCTAATCAATCATTTGTAATTGTTGCGAATTATTGAACGCAAATTATAAAGCTTAAGAAAAGAGATGTGTATAGTTGCGTATAAAGAATATCGATTCTCGCAATACGACAACTATATATATTGGATATCGGATCTCCCCTCTAGTTAATTAAAATAATATTTAATAATCGTTTTGATATCTGATATCAGAACTTGTGACTATTAGATAGTTATTTGTTCTGTATAAACAGTTGTTACATATTTTAATACGACTGATAGTGTCATTAATGAAAAGATAAACATTAAGAAAATGTTCGGTAAAATAAATAATTTAGAACAGTGTTTTATGAGATTCTATCTCATAAGCATTAGATGCTTGTTCCTTATGGTAAAGGATGGTCTGATACGATATCACACCATATATCCTTATCCATTTAATGAATATTGTATTCAAGATGTGATTAAATTTCATTTAACCAATTATCGTCATTGGACTACAGATTTATTAAACTAATACATTGGATGTATATAGTTTAATGAATTGGAAATTGCCTAAGATAGTTTTCTTTATTTCGTAACTTTGTTGATGAATTGTTATGACTTAGTTGCGAGTTTCTAAAAGAATATCTTGAATTGTTCAAGAACTTTCAATATGTTTCTGATGAAATGCGGATAGAATATTTTTAAGGGTTCAGAGATATTCTATTTGTAGTGTTGAAAACTATAAAATTCATTGTGTATCTTTGAAGTGTTCAAGGATGTTTGATATGATCAAACATATGAATTTAAGGTGATTTGTTCTAAAGTTATTTAATGAACGTGATTCTTACTTAATATTAAACTTCCACGATTCCATCTTCATGGAATTGGTCAGTGGGAGTAATTGAATCTTATATGATTCGATTTGTTGATATTGAGTATTACCGAATTATTTTTCAATACTTTTGATGTTATCCTCCAGTAACATTTATTCATCTCTTTAATTAAGGTTCCATTCGTTCCTACAGTTACATATATGATATGTATAGTAGAAAATTGAATCTTGAAAAGTTTGAGATTTGAAACTTTCTTCTGTATAATTGTTATATAATTGAAAGTACTTGTGCCTCGGAGGTACAAGTCAAAGGTTTATCATTTATTCTATTTAATGGAATATTGTATTTTATTTGATAGAATATCTTTTCTACGATCCCGAGTATTAAAAATATTTTGTTACTTGATGGTTAACATTGGATGTTGACGATTGCAGAAAAGACTTGACTTAGTGAAGTCAAATGTGAGAGTGATAAACAATAATGGAACTACATAATTAATAAGATGAAAAGAACCTTAGACCACTTCCGTATAAGTTTAATAGGATGTCAGAATCATTTACAAAGTATTTGATACTTAATGATTCTATTGTTTTCTTATCGAAGACAATTATCATGTAACTTATAGTGGGAGCGATATTTGATATCAATTTCAGTATTTACCATTGAACCATAGATTTAAGATCGTTCATAGCTTACTACGATCAAGTTTAGAACTTGATTAAGCTTTCGTTATGAATATTTCATAAAATATGCAAATTGTTTGCGCAGCAAAAGCAAAGTGAGCTTGATAAAGGTTTGACCTTTATAATATGACGGTGAGAAAAGTTATACTCAGTATTCTATTGTAGATTCTGAGAATACTTGTCTCTAGTCACACTAATTGAACAGTTAAAGGTCTGTTGGTTAATGTTGATATTAAAAAGTGTATTTTTGCTAAAGAATGCAAAGTGGCATTCTTGAATGTTTTCTTCGAATGAGAAATCCGTCGTGATTTCTTTGTTTGAAGAGTTCATTCTAGAATGGCCCTAGAGTTTATTTTCTGCTAAGATCACAGTTTGATATACTAGCTTAGGGAGCCTATTGTAGACTCAGATAAGCTTTCTAGAAATTCATGTTCTCTAATATTGATACAATCAGATTGTCTGATTTTATCAAAACACAGAGAATACGTATTTGTCAGTAGGGTCAGTGAGAGCGTATAAACTTCTTTCTAACATATTATATATCCTAAGTCTTCTTTTCACCATGGAAGCAGTGGGAGTAGTCTCTGTTATATTTGATATAAAGTTTCATATATGATATAAAACTAAGAGACTTATGAGATACTCCCATTAGTTGCGTATTAGACATGATCTAATAAAGGATACAGTAATACTATCTGTATGACAGTTAGTATAACTGTTTGACAGTTAACGTGTCTTTTATGTATATAATATTCATCTTTCGTAAATGATGATACCATTATCGAAAGAGAGATTGATTAGAATGTCTAATCAATATTATACATCATAGGATGATGGAGTAATGAATATTGTATTATGTGCGATTAAAGATATCAATTTAATCGTAATTGTTACGAGTTATTTTGATATGCTACAGACCATATGATGGGTCTTGAAACATGTTCTTTGTTATCTTAGAGATATTAAGAACGAGTTTCTTATTCATGGAGAATTTAGTCAGCAACCATAAGGTCAGATTAGTTTTGATCCTAATTATGACATTAGATGGTCTATGTCATATAAAGTCAGAAAAGATGCAGTGGGAGTGTCACGGTTGATTCTACTGTACTAGTGGAATCAGTTGTGACTTTTAAAGTATTGACTTAAGAAGTTGAAAAGTGAACTCAATGATTAGAAGTGTTAATAATAGTTTTGTGCTTGCAGTTGTCTTATAGTATTTTGGATTTGATCCATATATACTTAGACAGCTCAGCAGCTATAGCACAAAACTGATATAGTGTCAGAGTCATATTGATGTAGAATTTGGATTCTGCAAAATATGAATGATGTTGGCTAAGGAAAACAGTTGGGTTTGTTGGACAAACTTGATTTGTTAAGCGGGCTTACTTATTGTTGCCTACCTTTTGAGTGCAAGGTGAGCTCTTAAGGGCCATGAGTATGCGATACACATTAAGATGTGTATAAGATACCATGGATTGACACTAGAACAAATGGGAGAAATTGTTAGGGTTGGTGTTCAGAGTGCCAATCCGGATCGTATTTATGCCCGATTCATAAATACGAGCAATTCTATTTTCCATAATATTACTAATTTAATAATAGCACCATTGTATTCGATCTAATTACGATTAGATATCTGATTACGATTAGATCAAAACTGAATCTAGTTCAGTGATACGTGTATATTAGACATAAATAAAGCCGGGTCAAAAGTCTGTTAAACCCTTCTAAATATTTTATCTCTTAAGCACCATTGATTCTATAATGAATAATTAATTCATAACAATTATGAATATAAAACTTTCTATTCGTAATAGAAAAGTTGAGCACTCAAATTGTTCAAGTCCCGAATCAACTTTTAAAAGAGATACTCTTCTACTTCTCAGCTACACATCAAACCATATCCCCAAAATACGTAGTTATTGGCCGAGAATGCAACACCAACCTCACCATAGTAAATCAAATGACATAGCCTGTCATGCATGAGTTCGTAGTACACTCAGGATTAAGATCGAATCCATATATGACCATCTATTAGATAAAATAAATTTCTTCAGTTAACGAATATTAAAAGAAATTTGTATTTATCTGAGTCCAGTCCTACATGATCTCATCATACAAGGTGCCTTCATTCTTATGTCACTACATAAACGATCACGGATCAAGGTCGTCATACAAGTATAGAATGGACTGCAGCTATATATAAACCACAAATAAAGTGCCCTCTTTGTTTGCTCTCTACGGACTATTTAGATTACTAACTTCAAACATTAACCCTCTTGTGCATCAAACATTAAGTCTGAAGGTACAATAGTAATCAAGGTAAATAAGACAATTGGACAATATGCGATATAAATCAAACAACTTTGATATGCATTTATTATTATTAAAATAATCAATTCTGTTTTACAATACATGAAGCTTTAGGACATAAATCCCAAAAATCTCCCACTTGGACTAGAGTAAATGGGATTAGGTGACCTTCAAACACTTTAGCTGATAAGGTCTTTATAAATGGATCAGTCAGGTTGTCTGTGGATGGAATCTGCATGACAGCGACATTTCCTCTCTGCATTATCTCCTTGATGAGGTGATATTTCCTCTCAATATGCTTGCCCCTCTTGTGGCTTCTTGGTTCTTTGGAGTTCGCCACTGCACCACTATATCACAATAAATTGTGAGCGGTTTATCCAAATATGGAACAACTTCCAGATCTGCCAAGAACTTACGGAGCCAGACTGCTTGCTTAGCTACTTCACAAACTGCTACATATTCAGTCTCCATGGTGGAATCAGCAATATAAGATTGTTTAATGCTTTTCCATACTATAGCCCCACCACCTAGGGTGAACAATGATCCAGATGTTGATTTCCTAGAATCGACATCCGTCTGAAAATCAGAGTCAGTATATACTCTCATAATCATATCCTGACTTGTATATACAAGCATATAATTTCTCATTCTCCGAAGATACTTGAGAATATATTTCACCACTACCCAATTACCTAATCCTTGGTTGGATTGAAATCTACTGACTACTCCCACTGCAAAACAGATGTTTGGTCTCGTGCATAACATACCATACATAAGACTTCCAACTGCTGAAGCATATGGTATATGCCTCATCTCCTCGACTCCTTGAGGTGTCTTAGGAGACTGTTCCTTAGACAAATAAATTCCATGTTTGAAAGATAAATTACCTTTCTTGGAATTCAGCAAACCAAATCGCACAAGAATCTTGTCGATATAGGTTGCTTGAGACATTACTAACAGTCATTCTTGCGATCCCGAATGATCTGGATCCCAAGCACATAACTTGCCTCTCCCAAATCTTTCATTTAGAATTGGTTAGCTAGCCATATTTTCACGTTTGATAATATCTGACTGACGTAATCACACGCGTATAACACATGCACACGTATCGTTCAAGTAGTATAAAAATATTGATCCCACGATGACCTGATTTCTAGTGTTCTTATTAATTATTGATTCAATTAATTTATAGGTATCTAATTAAATGGAGAAGAGAATGATTGCTTGATTGGTTGGTTGAATGTGGATTTGCTAAATCAATAACTAAATAAATACACAAAAGAAAATACTAAAGAAAAAAAATAAAAGACTCAAATATCTAGGGTTGTGATTCCACACAATATTATTCTAATGATGAAATGATTCTCTTATATATGTGTAATAAATTAGTGTGCTAACCTGGAACACGAAATTATGCAAAAGCATCTTCCGATGGTCAGATGCGAATACCCAAATAACCCAATTAATCATATTCCTATGTTAACTAAGTTACCTGAATTCATTAAGTGTAAGTTCCAATTATGGCTACACCCAACCGACAGGTATACTCCTATCATGTAAGGAAATCTATTAAAGGGTTATCTATCCTCAAGGAAGATCGTGAGCTATTGAATCTAAGGCTGAAAACTAAAATCCCTTTTCCAAGTTCATTTTAAGTTTACCATATCAATCTTATTGGTGATCAGGCAACAAGAAGCATTAAGCTTAAGATTCAATAAACAAACTAAAGAATTACCCACTATATAATTAAATCAATTATTAAACTTGTGAATATTGTGTTTCATCACTTCCTGTAGGACACAGGAGCTGGGCGACGCATGATGTTCTAGACTCAGGGCCTAGTTGGGAGTACGGAGTAGCCAACGGAGGACTAAATCGGAGAATAAAGGAGTCGCCACCCGGTGTGAACCGGGAAAATGATTTAAGGCCGCACTCACCCCTCGCAAGGGAAGACCTCAAACCGTTGAGTTCGGAATGGTCCCTTACTTATGTCAATTGTAATGGATGGATTTTTGTAATATTAACCAAGTCTACAAGACATACATTGGTAAAACTACTCTAAATTCCTATAAGCCTAAATCTAAATTCGCATGCTTTGAAAGTAAATTTTTACAACGGCAAACATTCGGCATCACACATCAAACATGTTACATACATAGTAATCTAAACATACATAAACTTAAATTCCTCATACAAAATATAAATAACTAAAACATGCTTGAAATAAAATAACGTTCTAATGACCTAATCATGCTCAAATACAAGTTGGATGAAATGGAATACATGAATCCTTCAAGTGGTATGGGGCATTATATCCCGAGTGCAAACCATAATACCGTCCATTCGGATTCGGCTATGGAATTTATGTCCGGGTTTCCATCCAATATACCACAAGAAAGAACACATATTTCATTCACCCAAAATCACATCATACACTAAATCATTATTTCATGTGATCAAATTCCAAATAACATGCCAAACTAACTATTCATGCTAAACACATTTTTCTAAATCATTATTTTATGTGAATAAATTTAATAATATAACCCTCAGGTCTAACCTTTTTTGTCGTTCTTTGGAGGTGCGTTATATGGCCGTCGGAAAGGCTAAGACACCACGATTCTACCGGTTCACTGTTTCGACATTTTACTCATTGTTTCGCTGTTTTGTCCGCTGTTTCCACTTCGTTTAGCTGCAATTTAAATCTCCACACTTTGCTCACTGGTTTGCAATGAATTATGGGCTGTTTTGGTGAATTTTGAGGGGTATTGGACTGCCGTTTGTTCAGTTTCTCGAAGACTTTCAAGTGCAGTTTTTTATTCACTGTTTCGGTGAATTTGAGGACTGTTTTGAGTGTGTTTGAGCTGCTGTTTTGGTGAATTTTAGAGGGTGTTTAGGGCAGTTTATTCACTGGTTTGGGGGCTAAAATTAGGGTGATTAGGGTGCTATTTCCAGGGGCAAAATGGCATGAACTGCAGGCCTAATTAGGGGCTATTTTGTGTGTTTCTTGGGGCTGAAATGGGAGTGCAGTGGCGTGAATCTTAGGGGCTTGTGAAAGACACTTTGTGGGTGACTTCTAGGGCTGTGAAGTGGGGCTGTATGGGTGTGTAGATGTGAGAACTAGGGGCTGAATGGATGCTTGAACTGATTGGAGGCAGTGAAGGAAGGGCTTGGGCGTGAATGTGTATCGGGTATGGTGTCTGATTGCATAAAGTGAGAGGTGCATGGAGACGTGTCTTGGCCAAGAGTTGTGCGTCTGTTTGGTGAGGGGTTGTTAAATCAGCTTGTTGGCTTGGCTTAGTGACAAGGGTTGGTCGAAGGGTGAGAGAGAAGGGAGGACGTGGTAAGGTTTAATGTGATGAGGGGGGCGCGGTCAGTAGGTTTCATTTTTTGTGTTTGAGCTGAGTGGTGTTGGCAGTGTGGCGTGATGAGTGAAGGCTACGTGTGATGCTAGGGGACGTGGTGGCTGTTGAAGGCTGAGCTGCGCATGCCGTGTCTGTGTGTTGTGGATGTGCAAGGTGTCTAATGGAGGGGGGGCTGGTCGTGAACTGAGCGTGAGGCAGTGAAGGGTTGTGCTGGGTTTGTGAGCGAGGCGTGAATGTGTATTAGGTGTTCCAAGGCAGAAAAATGAGGGTTTAAATAGGCAAATGGAGGGCATTAATGAGATTGGTAAGTGATAATGAAAGGTAATCAATTTGATGACAAGTTTTGTTTGGAAATGGAAGGAAGGTAATGTATAATTGTGATTCTTTGTTGAAAATGAATAAAGGTTGAAAGGAAAGGAAATGAAATGACATGTTTTGTTGGGAAATGGAAGAAAGGTTATGTAAAATTGTGATCCTTTGTTGAAAATTCAAAAAAATGTGATGGAAAATGAAGAAAATGAGAGGGGATGGTGATGGGCGTGGGGTGTGATGGCTAAATGATGTGGGGTTGATCTAATAATGCCTTGGAAATTAGGTGTCAAGGTAAAAGGTGAGATCAAAGGTGTAAAGTAAATTAGTGGAAGGATAAATCATGTTTGAATAGTGCAAGGAGGGTGAATTTTAGTGTCAAAGATATACCTCGAAACGAAGATTCAACAAGCGAACCCCAAGCGAACTTAGCGAATCAAAACCAATAATATGTCAATTCTTGACTTCTCCTTTCCGACGACCGTTTTCCGCAACTTCCACGACTTAAAGGTGGTGCCTCCTTACGAGACTCCTCATCGGGTTCGATATGCAAAAATGCAATGCCTACACTTCCCTAGAATAAAAATAAAATAATGGGGTTAGGGGATCCACTTTTAGAAATCTCACTTTATTATAATATGGAAATTGTCAGTGTTACCCAATTAAGTTGAACCATCCATAAAGGTGGAGTTATTATTTATCCATAAACGAGCCATATAGGCGCTAAAAATTTGTCACCTAAAGACCGACCTATAAGCGGTGTCACATTATGTTACATAATTAAAACCAGCCATTAAGGCGATATCAACTTTTAATCCATGTGATTAGATTATAATTTCCATATTATAAATTAAGTGAGATTAATCTACCTTTACTATTTATAATTTAGAAATCTCCCTTATTATAATATATAAATTTACGTGATAATTATCAACCGACCATATATGCGATATCTTGATTAAGTCAGATTTAATTAATTCTAACGACCATATATGTGGTATCCAATTAAGTCAGGTTTTAAGATAATTTATATATTATAATTGAGGGAGATTAATCTAAATTATAAAAGTAAAAAGTTTCACCCTACCCCAACAGTAAATTAACTACTGAACATAAAAGAAATAAATAAATAAATAAATAAATAAAAATAATTACTGAAAGTAAAAGTGCATAATTAAAAGTGCTGAAAGTAAATAAATAAATAAATATGCTTAATTTAAATTACAAAAACTTAAACAAATAAGATACAATCCTTAGTCCCTTATTAGGAACTCTAGGAATGTATGAATTTTTGAAATGAAATCGAGCTCAATTTATAGGCAAGTCTTGCTCCCACGCGTCGCGACGCGCACAACCTTGCGCATCACGACGCGCCGTTGATTTACGCCACGTGACATGACTTTTGCGGAGATGAGGACACATGTCGCGGTTTCGTCGGCAGTCGAATTATTAGTGTCGGCAACATGGGATGACGACATGTGTCTGGTGCATGTTAGCATGGTTCGCTGTGATGTTGACACGTGGTAGGCGCAATTTAGCAAATAACACGTGTCGATGATGATTGTCGGCAGCATGTGATTGTGACACGTGTCTGGCACATGTTAGCAGATTTGATGTGATGGTGACACGTGTCCGGTGCATTTTAGCAAAAGCGCATGATAGCAAGTTTCTCTAATTTTGACACGTGTCCAACGCACGTCAGAGGTCGCGACGCAGAGCTGCTTCGCGTCGCGACGCCCAAATTATAATTTTGCCTTTTTTGTTCATTTTTCACTATTTTGGCCCTGATTTGATTCCAGTGAGTCCTGAAACTTTATTTATCTACAAAATACCAAAAACACATCAAAATATTCACAAAATCCAAGAAACTATACAAAATATTAAGTCAAATGAATGAGAAATAGTGATATATTTACCACTCATCACACCCCTAAACCTAACATTTTGCTAGTCCTCAAGCAAAACAATAAAATAAAATAACATAAACATCTTTAAAATAAAATTAAACTAAGCCACTTTCGTAGGGATCAAGGTTGCATTTAGCGTATGCAACTAGCCTTTAAACCCCTAGGTGTCCCTAGTGGACGAGTTGTAGTCTTGTGAGGGCTTACAGCAACGATACCCACAAACGTCAATCTAATACTAATGCACACAAAAGCAAAAAGACAATAAAACTAATGCACACAAAAGCAAAAAACAAGAGAAAATAGAATAAACAAGTTAGGGACTAAACAAGTGAAACTCCTTATCCAAGATAATAGTTGTTTTATTTCTTTCTAAATTACCAAATAAGTAAATTCTCCGATTATTTTTACCATTATCCATATGCACAATCAATAAAGTATTAATCAACTCATTGTGCCCACAATATTCATAAGTGTAGTTGAAAAGAGAGTAATATTTTTGTCCTAAAGTTATATCAGACTTCACATCTTTTTTAGCAATGGAATATTTTTCTGATTTTTTTTTTGCGTAAAATAAAGAAAGCAACATCTTCAATCCATGTAGCGAGCTTTGGGCCAGTGACTCCCAAACCAGTTGGCTTTAGGGCACTAGGTGTTAAGACACCCTTACAGACTTAATTACTCTGATTTCATATGTCTCTTTTTATTTTTATAACATCTTTGATCCATGTAGCGAGATTTGGGCCAGTGACTCCCAAACCAGTTGGTTTTAGGGCACTAGGTGTTAAGACACCCCTACGGACTTAATTACTCGGATCTCAGATGTAAATTTTTTTTTTCCTTCATTTTTTTAGATGCTTCCTCCAATTAAACTAGACCACTGAATATTACAAACTTTTCAAATACAACTCATGTCCGTATGTTACTATGTATATTGATAATACTTGTCAACTGCATATGAAGATCCATTTTAGTCAGTTTTATGGAGAATTTACAAATTAAATAATTCAAAATGAAATAAATAAAAATTAACTTGTTACGAAATAGGTTGAGATACGTCTCAGGAGTGTAAATTCCTTACACAACTATCTCACACCAATTCCACATGGTTAGTCAAATTAAAAACACAAAAACACAAAATATTTTTTTTTTATAAAATTTTTTGATTTTTTTGAATTTTTTTTGACTAAAAATCAAATAAAAACAAGATACTATTCAACTATATTGGAAAATTATGACCCATAGCATCACTATTTGTACAGATCATGGTGTTGTTGTACAAATTAACTATATGACAAGGAGATTGCACTCTTATCATTTGTGATTAGATCACCTAGATGTATAAATGATAGGAGGTCCCTATGATTTGTTCCTGGACTGAGAATGATATGAGACAGTATCAGTCCACGAAGGATAAATCATTAAATATCCATAGTCAGAGTATTATCGAGATTGGACATCGATGAATGCTTAAAAGACTAATATTACACTTGTGCGTCTTGTGAGGGCACAAAGACATAGTTCTCATATATTTGGGTATAGGATACTCATGCAAGTGTAATAGGAGGTTGTGTTTTACCGATGGTATGGGAAACAGCTTCGCTTTGGATAGACCCCCTCAGAATTCCATTGGTAGTAAGACTATGTGTCTATGGAAATCTGAAATCAGGGTAAGTGTATTTGGTCTTAACCTGAGACTTCCACCGCTAACACTTGCGACAATCAATATACTTTGGTTGTGGTTGTCCAGGACTTTAACAGGTTCTGTGTATGCCAATGGTGGGTATATTGAGAATCGTAGTGTGTTGGGTGTGATATCAAGACGGAAGTGTCACTCCAGTCATATGGAGTTGATGATCGCGAAGGGATACAGAACTGGTTCTGTAAAAAGGTTGCAACCGTCGGGATAATATGATTTGGTCATGATTATCCGATATTAAAGAGACTAGTTGCTTGTTATCCGATATATGCTTCTTACGGGGCAGACACTGTACCAACCCCAGGCCTTGCATGTGATCATTCGATACTGGATCGAAATACGAAATACTACGTATACTACGCCTGATATAGATCCTTTATTCATGTAATGATATTTCTGGAGAATTGGGTAGGCATGGCGATTTGCTAGAAGCCAACCTTGTCTTATAAATCGGTATAAACGTAGTACTAGATACTTACGTGTTTGGATAGTCCGATGACCGAATTTACTGCCAACATATCTGGGGATCTCATGGGTCATTTCCTGAAGATTCACCGATGACATATGACTCGCACTTTAATTAATCTGGGATTAATAAGATGAGAGAGAAAATTAATCTGGGATTAATTACGGAGATATTTTATCTGGGATTAATCGACGAATTAATATATTCGATATATTAAACGAGGTTGGATTTCGACGTGGAATTAAAATTAGATTTTAATTCGGGCGAACGAGTTAATTTAGAATTAATTCGTTAGCGACGTGAATAGTGACTTCGCTAGGCATAATCATTTAATTACGACGCAACGGAAAATTCGTTAATTTGGAATTAGTGAACCCGAGCCCAGGATTATTGTGAGCGCATTCGCATTTCGAATTCGAATACGGCACACAATTCAAATCAAGCGTCAAATCATTAGTCGCATCAAGCGTCAAATCAATTGTCACTTTGAGTGATGTGACTTGACAACTTGATTGATGAAATTTGATGTTGGTGGTTGAAGGCTTTGATTGTTTGACTTTTGAAAGCCAATATTTTGGTATATGTTTTGGAAATCAGTTACCAAAATCATTGAACACATTCCATCTCTCTCTCTCTCTCTAATTGCTCTCATCTCTCACGCCATTGGGGATGGTTTTTCTTCTGTTTTATAAACAACCACTACCGAGTGACTTGAAGAAAATGGGAAGCAAAAGTGCTTGATTTTTGTGGCAAAAATCAAGAGCGCTAGCACTCCGAGAGACATGCGAAGGTGATAAGGAAGCCACCCATGAGCCGGGAATCAAATCATGAAGCTTGGAGCTTGACGAAGTTGATCCAAAACTGAAAATGGAGAAGCAGTGGACTGCTCACTACCGTGAGCCTTGGTGAGCAGAAAATAAATTTTTGTTCATCAAAGCGTCGCTCAACCGATCGATGTGACTATTCTGCAACTCCTCGTATGTATTCACTTATGTTTCATGCTTGTTTATTGATCCTTGGGACCTTAGTAAACTCCAACAATGGTATCATGAGCAAGGAAAAGTATGAAAACGTTTAGGGCTTAAAATTTGGGTAAACTTGATTTTGAGCATGATTAATGAAATTGGATGAATTAGTATGCTTAAATGTGTTTGAATTGAGGATTGATTGGATCAATTTGTTGAAATTATGTTTGGAACAAATTTCCCCAATTTTTTGGTGTTGGCCAAATACATGTGCCCTAGAATGTCTTGGTATTTTTTGATTTTTGATCATTGGATGACTTGAATCAATTGGGAATGATGATTTAATGTCGATTGTGGGTTTAATTGGATTGAACCCGAATCGGACAAAAATTACCGCTTATTGCCGAGAGTACTAAAGCATGTATATGGGTTTGATTTTTGTTAAATTGTGTTGGACATGATTTAATGATGAAGAGCATGATTAATTAGGCTAATTGATGTTTTAGGAATGTTAATTGGATAATTAATTGTGTAATGCACTTTAGGTAATTAAAATGGGAATTTGGAATTTGGCAATTTAATTGAATTGGGCTAATTTTGGAAATTGGGCTTGAAATGTTGTAATTGGGCTTATTGGGCTTGGTTGTACCAAGTTGGGTTTAGGCTAAATTGGTTGGATCCAATTGGGCCCAAAACCGCCTCCATAAAGCCTAAATGCGACTTAATGGACCTTTAAAGTTTAATTGGGCCTAATGGTTCAAGATTGATTTCTAGGCTTATGGGGTAACTCCCGGATTGGACTTTGGTTATTGGGTTC
The DNA here is from genome assembly GCA_019454045.1 of Zanthoxylum bungeanum. Lineage (NCBI taxonomy): Eukaryota > Viridiplantae > Streptophyta > Magnoliopsida > Sapindales > Rutaceae > Zanthoxylum > Zanthoxylum bungeanum. The sequence goes on from SKCR01026564.1 coordinate 25,100, forward strand.
GACCCGAGTTGACCAAAAGTACACGTTTTAAGAAATTAATTAAAAGCCCATTCGACTTTAATTAAATTAATATTGGATTTTAATAAGGCTTTGAGACCCGTTGCGATTAAATTTGGAATTTAAGTCATAAAGGTTCGTTAATAAAGTGTAGTATTTAATTTGGAATTAAAAAGTGAATTATAATTAAATACAAATTGAATTGGATTTAATTGTGTAGTTTAATTTAATTCGAGAATTCGTACTTTGAGTACTTATTCGTAAAACGAGTTTGACTCGAGCAAAATCACATCGTTGTTTGAACATTGGATGATCACTAATTAGCAGATTAATTAATTTGATTAGATTGATTGATAACATGTTTGTGTGAATACATGGTTGCGATGCATGAATAATGTATATCGGATGGATATTAGGTGGGTGGGGCAACTTTAGAAATTGTTGTAATAATTTGTTTTATTAAACTGGACCTGCGTGTCCAGCATTATTACCTCCATATTCTTTGTATTCTCTTCTCACATATTCCCCTCAATGTAAATGAGGTTTATTTAGAAGTGTAGTGTAACGGGTAGAAGAAATATTTGTGCTAGCGGGAGAGAGAAAGTGAGAGATTTGATCTAGGATCAATGTGTAAAGTATCCATCCGCATATAATTATTATTTTACATATGCGCTTTATTATATGTATAGAATGCATGTTTAAGGGTGTATGATGATGAGACCTTAATAAAGATAATAAATTGGTTGCCAATTTGCACTCGCAGAACCCTCGCAAAATATTAAGCGTTTTTCCTTACATGAGTGATTCTCACTCAAGATCCAAGACTGGCATTGGCTTGTTGGCCAAAGTCAAGGCCTTTGTCCATCGAGGATGTGTTTGAATCACAAGAGCTTTGTTCCATATTGGTGTTTTGTCCAAGTTGTGGTTTGTTGGCCAAAGTGCAGACACTTCTTGTCCATCGACATTGATTACGAAGCTTTCCATGGTCAATGGGTCGCGCTTAACTGGGATCACTAAGTTTGTTGTGCCAAAGCCAAGGCTTGGTTTATTCAGAGGAAAAAGGTTAGGTAATACATTGGATGTATTGGCATGTTGGAAAATTATGACCCATAGTGTCACTATGTGACAAAGGAGATTGCACTCTTATCATTTGTGATTAGATCACCTAGATATATAAATGATAGGAGGTCCTTGTGATTTGTTCCTGGATTGAGAATGATATGAGACAGTATCAATCCACGAAGGATAAATCATTAAAAATCCCTAGTCAGAGCATTATCGAGATTGGACATCAATGAATGCGTAAAAGACTAGTATTACACTTGTGCGCGTTGTGAGGGCACAACGGCATAGTTCTCATATATTTGGGTATAGGATACTCACGCAAGTGTAATAGGAGGTTGTGTTTCACCGATGGTACGAGAAACAGCTTCGCTCTGGATAAGACCCCCTCGAATTCCATTGGTAGTACGACTATGTGTCTATGGAAGTCCGAAATCAGGGTAGGTGTATTTGGTCTTAACCTGAGACTTGCACCGCTAATACCTGAGACAATCAATATACTTTGGTTGAGGTCGTCCAGGGCTTTAATCGGTTCTGTGTACGCCAATACTGGGTATATTGAGAATCGTAGTGTGTTGGGTGTGATGTCAAGACGGAAGTGTCACTCCAGTCTTATGGAGTTTATGAATACACAGGGATACAGAACTGGTTCTCTATATAATGTTGCAACCGTCGGGATAATATGACTTGGTCATGATTATCCGATATTAAAGAGACTAGTTGCTCATTATCCGATATATGCTTTGTACGGGGCAGACACTGTACCAGCCCCAGGCCTCGCATGTGATCATCTGATACTGGACAGAAATACGCAATACTACGTATACTACGCCTGATACAGATCCTTTATTCCTGTAAGGATATTTCCGGAGAATTGGGTAGGCATGGCGCTTTGCTAGAGGTCAACTTTGTCTTGCAAATCGGTATAAACGAAGTACGAGGTACTTACGTGTTCGGATAGTCCGACGACCGAATTTACTGCCAATATATCCGGGGATCTCATGGGTCGCTTCCCAAAGATTCACCGATGACGTATAACTCGCACTCTATATTAATCTGGGATTAATTAGAAAAGAGAGAAAATTAATTTGGGATTAATTGATGAGATATTTTATCTGGGATAAAATATTCATTTAAAGAGAGATAACGATTAATTTGGAATTAATCAAAAAATTAATATATTTGATGTATTAAACGAAATTAGATTTCGACGCGGAATTAAAATTAAATTTTAATTCGGGCGAACGAATTAATTTAGAATTAATTCGTTAGCGATATGAATAGTGATTTCGCTAGGCGTAATCATTTAATTACGACGCAACAGAAAATTCGTTAATTTGGAATTAGCGAACCCGAGCCCGATATTATTTGCGAGCGCATTCATATTTCGAATGCGAGTGCGGCATGTCAAATCAAGCATCAAATCATTAGTCGCATCAAGCGTCAAATCATTAGTCACTTTGAGTGATGTGACAACTTGTCACTTGATTTGATAGATTGATGGATTGATGGAAGTGGTTGGCTAGCATTTAATGCTATTTTGGAGCCAAATTTTTGTATAGGTTTTGGAATCATTTACCAAAATTACAACACACATTTTTCTTCATCTCTCCTTCTCTCTTTTCTTCATCATTCACGCCCAAGGGCTGTGAAGTTTCTATTTTCTGGTTTTGCTGGGCAGAATCGAAAATAAGGTAGGGAAGCAAGTGTGATTTTGTGGCAAAATCGAGAGTGCTAGCACACTCCGGGATCAATGCGAAGGTGATAGGGAAGCCCACCATGAGCCGGGAATCGTTCGACGAAGCTTGGAGCTTGTTCGAGGACCTCCAATGGGCGCAAATCAGAGGGCTGTGACAGTGCACTGCCGAACTAGTGAGGAGAAGAAAGAAAAGTTTTGTTCGCCTCCGCGTCGCTCAACCGCTCGATGTAAGTATTCCGCGACTTCTCGAATGTATTCACTTATGTTTCATGCTTGATTTATGATCCTTGGGACCCTTAGAATCTCCAACAATGGTATCAAGAGCTTGGTTAAAAGCATGAAATTGATTTAGGACTTAAAATTGGGCAAACTTGATTTTGAGCATGATTATTAAATTGGATGATTAGTATGCTTAAATGTGTTTGAATTAAGGATTGATTGGATGAATTTGTTGAAATTATGTTTGGAACAAATTTCCCCAATTTTTTTCATGTTGGTTGAATTGGTCTAGCCCTAATATGTCTTGGGATTTTTGATTTTTGACAATTGGAATGTTGGAAATCATTCGGGATGATGATTTAATGTCGTTTGTGGAATTAATTGGATTGAATTCGAATCGGACGTAAAATCCCCAAATTGCCGAGAACAATAAGCATGATTTGGTTTGATTTTTTGTTAATTTGCGTTGGACACTAATTGATGTAGATGAGCATGATTAATTAGCCTAATTTTTGTTTTGGAAATAATGATTTGGGTAATTAATTATGTTAATGCACTTTGATTAATTAAATTGTAAAATTGGATTTTAGTATTTAGTTAATTGGCTAATTTTGAAAATTGGGCTTGAAATGTTGTTAATGGGCTTATTGGGCTTTGTTGTACAAAGTTGGGTTTAGGCCAAATGGATTGGATCCAATTGGGCCCAAAACTGCTTCCATAAATCCCAAATGCGACTAATGAACCTTTAAAGTTTAATTGGGCCAAATGGCCAAGATTGATTTCTAGGCTTATGGGGTAACTCCCGGATTGGATTTTGGTTATTCGGTTTGACCCGAGTTGACCAAAAGTCCACGCCTTAAGAAATTAATTAAAAGCCCATTGGACTTTAATTAAATTAATATTGGATATTAATCGGGCTTTGAGACCCGTAACGATTAAATTTGGAATTTAAGTCATAAAAGGTTTATTAATAAAGTGTGATATTTAATTTGGAATTAAATAGTGAATTAGAATTAAATACAATTGAATTGGATTTAATTATGTAGTTTAATTTAATTCGAGAATTCGTACTTTAAGTGCTTATTCACAAAAACGAGTTTGACTCGAGCAAAATCAAATCGTTGTTTGAACATTGGATGATCACTAATTATCAGATTAATTAATTGGATTAATTGATTGATAACATGCTTGTGTGAATGCATGGTTGCGATGCATGAATAATGTATATCAGATGGATATTAATGGGTGGGGCAATTTTAGAAATGTGTGTAATAAATTTGATTTATTAATTGGACATGCGTGTCCAGCCTTATCACCTCCTTATTCTTTGTATTCTCTTCTCACCTATTCCCCTCAATGTAATGAGGTTTCTTTAGAAGTGTAGTGTAACGGGTAGAAGAAATATTTGCGCTAGCGGGAGAGAGAAGGGAGAGATTTGATCTAGGATCACTGTGTAAAGTATCCATCCGCATATCATTATTATTTTTCATATGTGCTTTATTATGTCTTTAGAATGCATGTTTAAGGGTGTATGATGATGAGACCTTAATAAAGATAATAAATTGGTTGCCAATTTGCACTCGAAAAACCCTCGCATAATATTAAGCGTCTTTTTCATTCCATTGAGTGATTCTCACTCAAGATCCCAGACGGCATTGGTTTGTTGGCCAAATTCAAGGCCTTTGTCTATCGAGGATGTGATTGATCACGAAGGCTTTCTTCCATGTCAGTGTCTTGTCCAAGTTGTGGTTTGTTGGCCAAAGTCAAAACCACTTCTTGTCCATCGACATTGATTACGAAGCTTTCCATGGTCAATGGATCGCGCTTAACTGGGATCACTAAGTTTGTTGTGCCAAAGCCAAGGCTTAGTTGGTTCAGAGGAAAAAGGTTAGGTAATACATTGGATGTATTGGCATATATAAGATATATGTTTCGACTTGGATGTCCCCCTACCGGATCTAGGAGTTGGATTGGATCCAATTGATCTTAGAGATCTACCTAGTTAATTATCATAAAATTTGTTGACCAAAGTCAAGATTGTGTGATATATAACGGGATCCTAGCCCACTAGGAAACGGTTTCCCGAGTACTCGACAGAGGATTAGAGGCTCGCCGAAAAATAGTGGGAGGCAAGAATTGAATTTGCAATATTCGTTCAATTACTCGCCATACGCGCTCAAATAATATCATTCGTCAAATAATTAAATGTTAGTTGGACTAATATTTAAATGTTGTTTTAATAAATATTGGACAATATTCAAACTATTCATTTATAGTTGATTTTATAATTGGATTATAGTAATCAATATAATTGATTTTAATCTATTAAATTATAGTTCTTAAATAGTTGGACTATTGTAATCATTATAAAATAGTACCTAAATCGTTGATTAAATAGTTGGACTATTAGAATCAAGATAAAATTGAAAGATTAACGTTTAATACATAATCCTAGGGAAAATGTATTTAAATGGTTTATTTTCAAATTTGGAATAAAATTCAGGATGGTCCTGGAAAATAATAAGTTATTTTATTTGATAAAATAATATATTAGACCTAACCCCAGAGTTAAGAAAATAGTAGAGCATGATCTTTGGAAGATCATGTAATGATAACTTAAGTGCTTAATCCATTATACTTACCGCAGTAGACTCCTTAATTTCTTTATCAGAACTAAGGATTAGATCCTTAAAGTATGATAATTAAATTGAAGGATCTTCATAAATCTATGTTTAGATTTTAGAAGTACTAAAATTACAATAGTAAACACTTGGAGAGTTAATGATTATTCTCTAGGAGATAAAGTCAAACTTTGCAATTAGGCAAGCAGCGCAAGGCGCACCTTACTTCGATATTCTAGAAGGCCTAGGCTTGGCCAAAGGCTTCTGGAATTTGAAAAATGGCAAAGGCAAAGTCATTATAATCTTCTGGAAGATAAATGACATATCCTAAAATGTCTGCCTAAATGTGGCAAACGGGATCGCGGAAGCGTGACTGCCGTTTGGACAAAGCAGACATGAAGGAATAGAAGAACGAGCAAGGCTCTGACTTCAAATATGTTTGTCATAAATGTATTCCCTACTAGTATTAAAATTAGATTTTAGATACTTAGAGTGATATATATATAATTGATGTTCAGAATCTGCTATGAGCAGGATACTGACCTCAATTGAGATTTATCTGCGAATTGGAAACGAGACGAAAGTCGCTGTTTTGACCATAGATACCTAAGTTTAGGAACTACCTTCGGGTGTGTACCTAAATTTGGAAACTGTTATAATGTAACTAGTTTGACTAGATACATTATCTTTATATCAGTGTTTGACTCGCTGCGGGGGAACTTTATATTCTAGAACACTAAAGTGTTTTATTATATAAATATGATATTGAGATAAACACATTAGATGTGAATAAAAAAATTTATATTTTGAATATAAATAAAATCTCAAAAGTATAAATGACAAACAAATAGCTTAAACTGATTTGATCAAGTGAAACTAATTTGTGGCATTGTTGTCTGGGACACAATTAAACCAGAATCGTATATCCACACTTTTGAAGAGTGGGTACTTGGACTGATTTGATTCCAATCAAATAAAGTCTATGAATCTAGTTTATTGGGCAAAGTGCCTAAAACATTATTTACTTGGTAAAAGTGCAAATGCCACCGACCTGTTAGCCCTAGTTCATAGTGAAGCAAGTGGGCCCATGTCTAGCTAGGCTAGAGGTGGATATGAATATTTTGTGACATATACGAATGTGGAATCACGTTATGGTTATGTGTTTCTTTTCAATAACACAAATCGGAAACTTTTAAAGTTTCGACATGAAATAGACAAACAAATCGGCTAAAGTATTATACCGTCACGGTAAGACCGTAATGGAAAATACTTAAGCAAAATTTTCTCGTATACTTGAAAGAGTATAATATTCTTTCAAATGAGGACTCCTCTCGGAACACGTCAATCTGACGGTTTGTCCGAACAGGATAAACCGAATTATTAGACATGATTAAGGTTAATCGCGAGTCGCTCTGAGCTACCATTTCCTTCAACGGATAAGCTTTGACAGTGCAGAACTTATTTAGAATAAGGTTCCATTAAAATCTGTTTGACAGATTTCATATTAGATATGAACGGGAAAGAATTTAGGTTTCTCAATCCTGATGATTTGGGATGCTAGGCATATGTTTGGATGATACCAAACGAAAACCCAAATTGGATAAGTGACAATTGTAGGTTATCCTAGGGATACCAAAGTATTGTACTTGTACATCTCACCTGAGAACAATTAGATTGTTGCTCGCCATGCGGTTTTCCTTAGAGGAATACCGATATGCAGTGGTAAGTGGGAGGATGGTAAAACTCGATGAAAATCAGAGTAATACTATTCCAGGCATCGAATCCTAATGGAACGCATATAGTTCATCAAGGATGAAACTATAACATTAATCTTCGTATACACAAGAACCACGTATGTCGAAGAGAGTCAAAAAACAACCTGGGGTATGGGTTTCTGATCTCACCTCATTAAGATGTCTATCTTATTGAGGTATACCAACTGACAACGTATGAGGAAGTGATACAAGGTATCGACTCCCTATTATGGCAAAGTGCAATAAGTCCGAAATGGATTCCATGTAAATCAACAAGTTTGGATACTAGTTGATGTACCGCAAGGGATTGTGCCTATTGGTACTATATAAGTCTTAAAAGACATACATGGATAGCAACATACCAACGTATAAAGCTAGGCTTTTAGCGGAAAGGTATCGTTATCAACATTGTGTTGATTACGATTCAACCTTTTACCCGTTGCCATGGTAAATCCATTTGGATAATGCTTGCTAATGCTGCATGTTTCATTTATGAAATATGTCAGCTTTACGGGAAAATCGCTTTCCTGAAAAGGAAACCTTTCTGGAGGATGTTTACAACATCATGTCAGTTTTTTCGTACCAAAACTAGCAAACAAGGTTTGCAGGTTATTCGATCCATGTTTGGATTGAAACAAGCATAGGTTCGTAGAATTATCGTTTTGATGTAATCATAATAGTTTATGATTTAATTCAAAACGAAAATGATTCTTGTGTATATAAGAGGGTTAGTGGGAGCGCACTGACAGTGGTTGTCCTATAAAATAATGATGATATGTCATTTCTTGGAAATGATATTCCCATAAATAACAATCGGTGAAAGCTTGGCTTTCGAAAACTCTCCGTGGAATCGTACATTAAAAATGTACGCGACCTGGTGTCTCATACGCTTTGAGCATATGGATTCACAAATAGTCCAATCCGAGTGATAGTCACTAGATTGAAGTTAAGAACATACTTAGTGTCTTAGAGAACTAAGGATGCTGTCTTAAACTATGGAGATGGAGAACTTGAAGTGACTGAGATCACTGTAGCAAGTTTCCTAAACCGATAAAGACGACTATAAGTCGCAAACGGTACTACAAAGCTTGAATGACGGGACAGTGAGCTGGAAATCTTCCAAGCAAGATACTGTTAACGAATAAACAACAAATGTGGGTATTGCTGCAGCTGAAGCGGCAATAGAAGCCTTCTGGGTCGATAATAAATTCTAATTAGATTAGATATAGTTCTGTTAGTAGCTGAGCTAGGCATCAGCACAGGCTAAAGAAGTAACGGTCTCATCAACAATCCAGAAACATACTTCGACTATTCATCTGATTCGTTCGGATCATACATCGTGGCGATGTGATGATCGAATAAATCGCATCAAGATAATAATCATACAAATCCGCTGACGAAAGTCTTTTCTCAGCAGTTTGAGCCAATCGTACATAGTTCGGGTGTAAGACACTCGAGTGACTGGCTATAGGCCAAGTGGGAGATTGTTGGACAATTATGACCCATATCGTCACTATTTGTACAGATCACGGTGTTGTTGTACAAATTAACTATGTGACAAAGGAGATTGCACTCTTATCATTTGTGATTAGATCACCTAGATATATAAATGATAGGAGGTCCCTGTGATTTGTTCCTGGATTGAGAATGATATGAGACAGTATCAATCCACGAAGGATAAATCATTAAAAATCCCTAGTCAGAGCATTATCGAGATTGGACATCGATGAATGCGTAAAAGACTAGTATTACACTTGTGCGCGTTGTGAGGGCACAACGGCATAGTTCTCATATATTTGGGTATAGGATACTCACGCAAGTGTAATAGAAGGTTGTGTTTCACCGATGGTACGGGAAACAGCTTTGCTCTGGATAAGACCCCCTCGGAATTCCATTGGTAGTATGACTATGTGTCTATGGAAGTCCGAAATCAGGGTAGGTGTATTTGGTCTTAACCTAAGACTTACACCGCTAATACTTGCGACAATCAATATACTTTGGTTGAGGTCGTCCAGGGCTTTAACCGGTTCTGTGTACGCCAATACTGGGTATATTGAGATTCGTAGTGTGTTGGGTGTGATGTCAAGACGGAAGTGTTTCTCCAGTCATATGGAGTTGATGATCGCGAAGGGATACAGAACTGGTTCTCTATATAAGGTTGCAACCGTCGGGATAATATAACTTGGTCATGATTATCCGATATTAAAGAGACTAGTTGATCGTTATCCGATATATACTTCGTACGGGGCAGACACTATACCAGCCCCAGGCCTCGCATGTGATCATCCGATACTGGACAGAAATACGCAATACTACGTATACAACGCCTTATACAGATCCTTTATTCCTGTAAGGATATTTCCGGAGAATTGGGTAGGCATGGCGCTTTGCTAGAGACCAACCTTGTCTTGTAAATCGGTATAAACGTAGTATGAGGTACTTACGTGTTCGGATAGTCCGACGACCGAATTTACTGCCAACATATCCGGGGATCTCATGGGTCGCTTCCCAAAGATTCACCGATGAAGTATAACTCGCACTCTATATTAATCTGGGATTAATTAGAAGAGAGAGAAAATTAATCTGGGATTAATTGAGGAGATATTTTATATGGGATAAAATATTCATTTAAAGAGAGATAACGATTAATTGGAATTGATCGACAAATTAATATATTTGATGTATTAAACGAAATTGGATTTCGACGCGGAATTAAAATTAGATTTTAATTCGGACGAACAAATTAATTTAGAATTAATTCGTTAGTGACGTGAATAGTGATTTCGCTAGGCGTAATCATTTAATTACGACGCAACAGAAAATTCGTTAATTTGGAATTAGCGAACCCGAGCCCGAGATTATTTGCGAGCGCATTCGCATTTCGAATGCGAATGCGGCACGTCAAATCATTAGTCGCATCAAGCATCAAATCATTAGTCACTTTGAGTGATGTGACAACTTGTCACTTGATTTGATAGATTGATGGATTGATGGAAGTGGTTGGCTAGCATTTAATGCTATTTTAGAGCCAAAATTTGGTATAGGTTTTGGAAATCATTTACCAAAATTACAACACACATTTTTCTTCATCTCTCCTCTCTCTTTTCTCTCATCATTCACGCCCAAGGGTTGTGAAGTTTCTGTTTTCTGGTTTTGCTGGGCAGAATCGAAAATGGTAGGGAAGCAAGTTTGATGTTGTGGCAAAATCGAGAGTGCTAGCACACTCCGGGATCAATGCGAAGGTGATAGGGAAGCCCACCCATGAGCCGGGAACTATTCGACGACGCTTGGAGCTTGTTCGAGGACCTCCAATGGGCGCAAATCAGAGGGCTGTGACAGTGCACTGCCGAACTAGTGAGGAGAAGAAATAAAATTTTTGTTCGCCTCCGCGTCGCTCAACCGCTCGATGTAAGTATTCCGTGACTTCTCGAATATATAAGATATATGTTTCGAACTTGGATGTCCCCCTACCGGATCTAGGAATTGGATTGGATCCAATCGATCTTAGAGATCTACCTAGTTAATTATCATACAATTTATTGGCCAAAGTCAAGATTGTGTGATATTTAACGGGATCCTAGCCCACTAGGAAACGCGGTTTCCCGAGTACTCGACAGAGGGTTAGAGGCTCGCCGAAAAATAATGGGAGGCAAGAATTAATTTGCAATATTCGTTTAATACTTACTATACGCGCTCAAACAAATATCATTCGTCAGATAAATTAAATGTTAGTTGGACTAATATTTAAGGTTGTTTTAATAAATAGTTGGACTATATTCAAACTATTCATTTATAGTTGATTTTTATATTGGATTATAGTAATCAATATATTGATTTTAATCTATTACATTATAGTTGATTAAATAGTTGTACTGTTGTAATCATTATAATAATAGTACTTAAATCGTTGATTAAATAGTTGGACTATTAGAATCAAGATATAAATTGAAAGATTGACATTCAATACATAATTCTAGGGAAAATGTGTTTAAATGGTTTAATTTTCAAATTGGGAATAATTTCAGGATGGTCCTGGAAACTAATAAGTTACTTTATTTGATAAAATAACATATTATGCCTAAGCCCGGAGTTAAGCAAATAGTAGAGCATAATCTTTGGAAGATTTATATTATGATAACTTTAGTGCTTAATCCATTAAGCTTGTCGCAGTAGACTCCTTAATTTCTTAATCAGAACCAAGGATTAGATCCTTAAAGTATGATAATAGAAATTGAAGGATCTTCAAAGAATCTATCCTTAGAATCTTAGAAGTACAGAATTGCAATAAATAACTCTTGGAGGGTTAATGACTATTCACAAGGAGATAAAGTCAAAATTTGCAATAAGGCAAGTAGCGCAAAGTGCACCTTACTTCGACATTATAGAAACCCGAGGCTTGGCCAAAGGCTTCTGGAATGTGGAAAAAGGGCAAAGGCAAAATCATTATAATCTTCTAGGAAGATAAATGACATATCCCAAAATGTCTGCTTAAATGTGGCAAACGGGATCGCGGATGCGTGACTGCCATTTGGACAAAGCACACATGAAGGAATTGAGGACGAGCAAGGCTCTGACTTCAAATATGTTTGTCATAAATATATTCATTACTAATATTAAAATTGGATTTTAGATACTTAGTGTGATATATATATATATATATACTGATGTTCAGAATCTGCTATGAGAAGGATACTGACTTCAATTGAGATTTATCTGCGAATTGGAAACAGGACGAAAGTCGCTGTTTTAACCGTAGATACCTAAGTTTAGGAACTACCTTCGGGTTTGTACCTAAATTTGGAAACTGTTATAATGTAACTAGTTTTACTAGATACATTATCTCTATATTAGTGTTTAACCCACTGTGGGTGAACCTTTATATTCTAGAACACTAAAGTGTTTTATTATATAAAGATGATATTGAGATAAACACATTAGATGTGAATAACAGCATTTATATTTTGAATATAAATAAATCTCAAATATATAACATGACAAACAAATAGCTCAAATTGATTTGATCAGATGAAACTAATTGTGGCATTGTCATCTGGGACACAATTAAATAAGACTCGTATATCCGCACTTTTGAAGAGTGGGTACTCGGACTAATTTGATTCCAATCAAATAAAGTCTACGAATCTAGTTTATTAGGCAAAGTGCCTAAAACACATTTACTTGGTAAAAGTGTAAATGCCACCAATTTGTTAGCCCTAGTTCATGGTGAAGCTAGTGGGCCCATGTCTAGCTAGGCTAGAGGTGGATATGAATATTTCGTGACCTATACGGATGTGGCATCGCGTTATGGTTATGTGTTTCTTTTGAAACACAAATCAGAAACTTTATAGTTTCGACACGAAATAGATAAACAGATCGGTTGAAGTATTATACCGTCACGGTAAAACCGTAATGGAAAATATTTAAGCAATAAGTTTCTCATATACTTGGAAGAGTATAGTATTCTTTCAATGAGGAATCCTCCCAGAACACGTCAGTTTGACGGTGTGTCCGAACGGATAAACCGAATTTTGTTGGACATGATAAGGTTAATCATGAGTCGCTGGTGAGCTACCATTTCCTTCAACGGATAAGCATTAACAGTGCATAACTTATTTAGAATAAGGTTCCATAAATATCCGTTTGACATATATCATATTAGATATGAACAGGAAAGAAACCATGTTTCACATTCCTGAAAATTTGGGTATGCTAGGCATATGTTTGGATGATACCAAACTAGAACCCAAATTGGATAAGTGCCAATTGTAGGTTATCCTAGGGATACCAAAGTCTTGTACTTATACAGCTCACAAGAGAACAATTAGATTGTTGCTCACCATGCGGATTTCCTAAGAGGAATACCGATATGCAGTGGTAAGTGGGAGGATAGTAAAACTCGATGAAAATCGGAGTAATACTATTCCAGGAACCAATTCCTAATGGAACACATATAGTTCATCAATAATGAAACTATACCATAATCTTCGTATACACAAGAACCGCGTATGTCGAAGAGAGTCAGAAAACAACCTGGGGTATGGGTTTCTGATCTCACCTCATAAAGATGTCTATCTTATTGAGGTATACCAACTGACTACGTATGAGGAACTGATACAAGGTATCGACTCCCGATTATGACAAAGTGTCATAGAATCCGAATTGGATTCCATGTATATCAACAAGTTTGGATACTAGTTGATGTACCGCAAGGCATTGTGCCTATTGGTACTTATAAGTCTTCACGGAAGACATACATGGATGGCAACATACCAACGTATAAAGCTAGCCTTTTAGCGGAAAGGTATCGTTATCAATATTATGTTGATTACGATGAAACCTTCTACATGTTGCCATGGTATATCCATTTGGATAATGATTGCTAATGCTGCATGTTTCATTTATGAAATATGTCAGCTTTACGGGAAAATCATTTTCCTGAAAAGGAAACCTTTTGGAGGATGTTTATAACATCATGTCGATTTTGTCGTACCAAAACTAGCAAACAAGGTTTACGGGTTATTCAATCCATGTTTGGAATGAAGCAAGCATAGGTTCTTGGAATTATCGTTTTGATGTAATCATAATAGTTTATGATTTAATTCAAAATGAAAATGTTTCTTGTGTATATAAGAGGGTTAGTGGGAGCGCACTGACAGTGGCTGTCCAATAAAATAATGATAATATATCATTTCTTGGAAATGATATTACCATAATAACTATCGACGAAAGCTTGGCTTTCGAATATTCTCCGAGAAATCGTACATTGAAAAATGTACGCGACCTGGTGTCTCATACGCTTTGAGCATATGGATTCACAAACATGCCAATCCAAGTGATAGTCACTGAATTGAAGTTAAAAACATCCGTTAGTATCTTAGAGAACTAAGGATGTTGTAATCTGTGGAGAATGAGAACTTGAAGTGACTGGGATCACTACTGCAAGTCTCCTAAACCGATAAGACGACTAAAAGTCGCAAAAGGTACTATACAGTTTGAATAACGGTAGAGTGTGCTGGAAATCTTCCAAGCAAGATACTGCTACCGAATAAACAATAAATGCGGGTTATTGCTGCAGCTGAGGCGGCAATAGAAGCCTTCTGGGTCGATATAAAATCTAATTAGATTAGATATAATTCTGTTAGCAGCTGAGCTGGGTGTTAGCACAGGCTAAAGAATAAATGGTCTCATCAACGATCCAGATACATACTTCGACTATTCATCTGATTCGTTCGGATCATACATCGTGGCGATGTGATGATCGAATAAATCACATCAGACGATAATCATAAAAATCCGCTGAAGAAAGCTTTCCTCAGCAATTTGAGCCAACCGTACATAGTTCGGGTGTTAGACACTCGAGTGACTGACTATAGGCCAAGTGGGAGATTTTTGGACAATTATGACCATAACGTCACTATTTGTACAGATCATGGTGTTGTTGTACAAATTAACTAGATGACAAAGGAGATTGCACTCTCATCATTTGTGATTAGATCACCTAGATGTATAAATGATAGGAGGTCCCTATGATTTGTTCCTGGACTGAGAATGATATGAGACAGTATCAGTCCACGAAGGATAAATCTTTAAATATCCCTAGTCAGAGTATTATCGAGATTGGACATCGATGAATGCGTAAAAGACTAGTATTACACTTGTGCGCGTTGTGAGGGCACAACGGCATAGTTCTCATATATTTGGGTATAGGATACTCATGCAAGTGTAATAGGAGGTTATGTTTTACCGATGGTAGGGAAAGAGCTTCGCTTTGGATAAGACCCCCTCGGAATTCTATCCGATATTAAAGAGACTAGTTGCTCGTTATCCGATATATGTTTCGTACGGGGCAGACATTGTACCAGCCTCAGGCCTTGCATGTGATCATTCGATACTGGATCGAAATACGCAATACTACATATACTACGCCTGATATAGATCATTTATTCCTGTAAGGATATTTCTGGAGAATTGGGTAGGCATGGCGCTTTGCTAGAAGCCAACCTTGTCTTGTAAATCGGTATAAATGTAGTACTAGATACTTACGTGTTTGGATAGTCCGACGACCGAATTTACTGCCAATATATTCGGGGATCTCATGGGTCGCTTCCCGAAGATTCACCGATGATGTATGACTCGCACTTTAATTAATCTGGGATTAATAAGATGAGAGAGAAAATTAATCTGAGATTAATTACCGAGATATTTTTATCTGGGATAAAATATCATTTAAAGAGAGAACGATTAATTTGGAATTAATCGATAAATTAATATATTCGATATATTAAACGAGATTGGATTTCGACGCAGAATTAAAATTAGATTTTAATTCAGGCGAACGAGTTAATTTAGAATTAATTCATTAGCGACGTGAATAATGACTTCGCTAGGCGTAATCATTTAATTACAACGCAATGAAAAATTCGTTAATTTGGAATTAGCGAACCCGAGCCCGGGATTATTTGCAAGCGTATTCGCATTTCGAATTCGAATGCGGCACGCAAGTCAAATCAAGCGTCAAATCATTAGTCGCATCAAGCGTCAAATCACTTGTCACTTTGAGTGATGTGACTTGACAACTTGATTGATGGGATTGATGTTGGTGGTTGAAGGCTTTGATTGTTTGACTTTTGAAAGCCAAAAGTTTGGTATATGTTTTGGAAATCAATTACCAAAATCATTCAACACATTTCAACTCTCTCTCTCTCTCTCTCCAATTTCTCTCCTCTCTCACGCCCTTGGGGCTGGTTTTTCTTCTGTTTTAGAAA
This sequence comes from Zanthoxylum bungeanum, assembly GCA_019454045.1. Taxonomy (NCBI): domain Eukaryota; kingdom Viridiplantae; phylum Streptophyta; class Magnoliopsida; order Sapindales; family Rutaceae; genus Zanthoxylum; species Zanthoxylum bungeanum. The sequence goes on from SKCR01026564.1 coordinate 41,217, forward strand.
TAGCCACTGCCGAGTGACTTGAAGAAAATGGGAAGCAAAAATGCTTGATTTTTGTGGCAAAAATCAATGGAGCTAGCACTCCGAGAGACATGCGAAGGTGATAGGGAAGTCCACTCATGAGCCGGGAATCAAATCACGAAGCTTGGAGCTTGACGAAGTTGATCCAAAACTGAAAATGGAGAAGCAGTGGACTGCTCACTGCCGTGAGCCTTGGTGAGCAAAAAAGAAATTTTTGTTTGTCAAAGCGTCGCTCAACCGATCGATGTGAGTATTCCGCAACTCCTCGTATGTATTCACTTATGTTTCATGCTTGTTTATTGATCCTTGTGACCTTAGTAAACTCCAACAAACTATTCCCTTCCTTAAACCTAAATGAGACATTGTCCCCAATGAAATTTAAAGGTTAAGATCCAGATTTATCCGACGCTTCTTACCACGATCATTGTCGGACCAGATTATCTTAGAAAGGATATGGTCAATTTGTGGTTCGAAAGCTAAGAGTTGGTCAAATAAATCTTGGGCAGTTCTGGCATTGAAGAATAGATCTTTTACAGGTTTTGACACGAACCCATTTCTCCGGGCATCATCAAGAAACACACTAAGAAAATCATAAAATCCATCCGCATTAAATAGTCCAATCGGTTTCTGATGTATGTTCAAGTTCGCCCAAGATAGTACTGTAAATATTTCCTCCATCATGCCCAAGCCACCTGGCAAAGCAATAAAAGCATCAGCACAGTTAATCATTTCCATCAGTCGTTCAGACATACCTGGTACGATCAGTTCCTCTATGTTTGATGGTCCAATAAGATTCGCCTCTGCCAAAGGTTTTGGGATGATTCCCAGAACTTGACTTCCTTCTTCCTGTACAGCCCTCGAAATAATCCCCATTAGTCCAAGATTGGCACCGCCATATACTAAGTGCATATTCCTTTCAGCTATGACTCGACCCAATTCATGTGATGTCGCTACGAATTTTGGTTTAGAACCTGCAAAACACATAAATGTTTACAACTCGTCTTCTTGAAGTAGCTTCCATTTTTTTATGTATTTCTCTCTTAAATCTGGATGCCTTCAAAAGTGCAATGATGAGTTAAATTTATAGCACCTGAAAAGGGGGAGTAATAATAGCACTAGTATCTTCCAAAGGACGATTATTAACTAAACAATAAAAGAAATCGTGAAAGGTCAAAAAGTCTGGATCATGTCGACGAAAATAAAGATAATTACAACAGAAAAGCAAATCAAAACAATTATTAAGGCAATGAAATTATGTACGCAATACGCCACTCGTTTGGTATATAAATCCATTAGGATGCGTCTCAAGAATTCATTCCTTACTTAGCCATCACTAATGTATTAGCTCTCATCTTTATGATTGCCAAACACCATTCCTTCATGTTTTGATGTGCCTTAAATGCTCCATTTGTGCTTTTTCCTGAAAATATCACACAAAATTAAAAACTCTACAACATGTATACACAAAATCTGAAAACTGAAATTACAACAGATTGCATGGGTTGCTTCCCTGCTAGCGCTAAATTTTTCATCTTCAGCCAGACGTGACTGAAATCCATATGTCAATGAGGTTTCATCGTAGTTTTGGATGTCCGATTAAAGACAATCCCGTGAGCGTTGTTTTTGAAGGGTCTCTTCCAACGGTAAAGTAGCAAAAAGAATTTTGTCTCATTCAATGCTTGTGACACCTTTTTAATCTTTGTCGCTCCATTTGTTCCTGAAAAAAAATCAGGAGGTCTCGTATGGTGCTTGACTTTGAATGTGAGTTCCATTCTGTCAAGTTTCTGGGCGATATCTTTGATTTGTACTCCCCAAAACAGTTATGTTTCTCTTGGATGCATGAGAACTTCAATATGATAAGATATTTTCTCCTCCATTTATTTTGCATCTTGCTCCACATTTTCTTCACAAATATATTTTAGAATTTCCTCGTTCAGCTCTTCATCTGTCATCTGTGAAATGCATGCTCCATAAGTGTCAACCTGAGGATGTAAAGATGTGTCTGATTTTAGCTCTTAATCCTCTGTGGTTGATATGACTGGTTCAGATAGCTCTTTTTCAAACATTGGTGCAATGCAAGCTCTAAGATCTTCATTTTAAGGATATAAAATTTCATCCTCAATTTTTTTTGGTACAAACAGCTCTACTTCTTCATCCTCATCAGAGTCAGAAGAATAATAAAAATCAAATTGAGACTTTAGTGGTTTGGGCTCCTGAACTGATACCTCTGATTCTTGATACTACTCAGCCTCGTCCTCTGTTAAGATGTCATGATGAAACTCTGGATACTCGAAGGCTTCCTCAGTATTATTTGAATTTGCTCCGTGAGATATGTAATTCAGGTTTTCTGTTAATTGTCTAATTTGATTTGTCATCCTCTGTATGGATGCTGCTTGACTCTGAAATTGTGCATCAAATTGAGTTTCCCGTTCCTCGAGCCAATCTTTGAGCATGTTAATCAACTGATCTTCCTCTAATGGTTCTGGTTCTTGATGAAGATTGTAGATGGAAGATGGATAAGATGGAAAATGTGGTTCAGTGAAATATGTTGGTTCTTCGTACCTTGAATGATTCTGATAATTCTGCCACCCTGAATTGTAGTAATGATTAATGCTCGGGTGGTTACCATCGCATATTTCACATCTTCCCATTGCGTTCTGTTGAACAAATGTAGTATTGAATGGTTCTGACATCCAATGATAGTTGTTGGGCTGGACAACAGGCCTCAGAAAACCGGACTGTTGCTCACTGATTTGGGGTGTATCTTCACCTTTTAAAATTCATAATTCTTTTATAACCCAACTAAGATCCATTTTTCAACCACCTGAAATTAAAAGAAAGAAATAAAAATTACAGATGAAAATAAAGAAAATCAGATACAAGTAAATTAGATAACTTCAAAATTAATAACTCAAGAAAAATAAGTCCCCGACAACGGCGCCAAAAACTTGACCGACGTAATCACACGCGTATAACGCAAACGCACGTATCGTTCAAGTAGTATAAAAATATCTATCCCACGAGAACTTAATTTCTACTGTTGTTATTAATTATTGATTCTATTTATTTACATGTATCTAATTAAATGGAGAAGAGAATGATTGCTTGATTGGTTGGTTGAATGTGGATTTACTAAATAAATACACAAAAGAAAGTACTAAAGAAAATAAACAAAAGACTCAAATATCTAGGGTTGTGATTCTACACAATATTATTCTAATGATGAATTGATTCTCTTATATATGTGTAATAAATTAGTCTGCTAACCTGGAACAATAAATTATGCAAAAGCCTCTTCCGATGGTCAGATGCAAATACCCAAATAACCCAATTAATCATATTCATATGTTAACCAAGTTACCTGAATTCATTAAGTGTAAGTTCCAATTATGGCTACCCCCGCCCGACAGGTATATTACTATTCTATAAGGAAATCTATTAAAGAGTTATCTATCCTCAAGGAAGATCGTGAGCTATTGAATCTAAGGCTGAAACCTAAAATCTATTTTCCAAGTTCATTTTAAGTTTACCATATCAATCTTATTGGTGATCGGGCAACAATGAGCATTGAGCTTAAGATTCAATAAACAAACTAAATAATTACCCACTATATAATTAAATCAATTATTAAATTTGTGAATATTGTGTTTTATCACTTCCCTAGAATAAAAATAAAATATTGGGGTTAGAGGATCCACTTTTAGAAATCTCACTTTATTATAATATAGAAATTGTCTGTGTTACCCAATTAAGTTGAACCAGCCATAAATGTGGTGTTATTATTTATCCATAAACCAGCCATATAGACGGTAATCATCTGTCACCTAAAGACCAACATATAAGCGGTGTCCCATTATGTTACATAATTAAAACTAGCCATTAAGGCGGTATCAACTTTTAATCCATGTGATTAGATTACAATTTCCATATTATAAATTAAGTGAGATTAATCTACCTTTACTATTTCTAATTTAGAAATCTCCCTTATTATAATATATAAATTTACGTGATAATTACCAACTGATCATATAGGCGGTATCCTAATTAAGTCAGATTTAATTAATTCCTACCGACCATATAGACAGTATCTCATTAAGTCAGGTTAAAATTAATTTAATTAAGTCCAACCGACCATATAGGCGGTATCCAATTAAGTCAGGTTTTAAGATAATTTATATATTATAATTGAGGGAGATTAATCTAAATTATAAAAGTATAACTACCCCAGCAGTAAATTAACTACTGAACATAAAAAAAAAGTAAATAAATAAAAATAATTACTGAAAGTAAAAGTGCATAATTAAAAGTGCTGAAAGTAAATAAATAAATAAAAATGCTTAATTTAAATTATAAAAAATTAAAGAAACAAGATACAATCCTTAGTCCCTTATTAGGAACTCTAGGAAGGTATGAATTTTTGAAATGAAAGCGAGTTCAATTTATAGGCAAGTCTTGGTCCCACGCGTCGCGACACGCACAACCTTGCGAGTCGCGATGTGCCATTGATTTGCGCCACGTGACACGGCTTTTGCAGAGATGAGGACACATGTCGGGGTTTCATCGGAAGTCAAATTATTAATGTCGACAACATGGGATGACGACACGTTTTCGACATATGTTAGCATAGTTCGCTGTGATGTTGACACGTGGCAGGCGCAATTTAGGAAATGACACGTGTCGATGATGATTATCGGCAGCATGTGATGGTGACACGTCTCCGACGCATGTTAGCAGATTTGATGTGATGGTGACACGTGTCCGGCATATTTCAGCAAAAGCGCATGATAGCAGGTTTCTCTGATTTTGATACATGTCTAGCCCACGTTAGAGGTCACGATGCAGATGTGCTACGAGTCGCGACGCCCAAGTTAAAATTTTGCCTTTTTTGTCAGTTTTTCACTATTTTTCCCTGATTTGATTCCAGTGAGTCCTGAAACTTTATTTATCTATAAAATACCCAAAACACATCAAAATATTCACAAAACTCAAGAAACTATACAAAATATTAGGTCATAGGAATGAATGCCACAATATAAGTCTCATCTGATTAATTCAGTTTGAGCTATTTGTTTGTCATGTTATATGTATGAGATTAATTTATATTCTAAATATAAATATTGTTATTCACATCTAATGTGCTTCTCAATATCATCTTTATAAATTAAAACACTTAGTGTTCTAGAAATATAAAGGTATACCCGCAACGGGTTAAACTTTGATATAGAGATAATGTTTCTAGTCAAACTAGGTACATTTTAACAGTTTCCTAATTAAGTACATGCCCAAAGGGTAGTTCCTAAACTTAGGATTCTACGGTTAAAACAGCGAATGTTGTCCCGTTTCTGACTCGCAGGTTGATCTCAACTGAAGTCAGTCTCCTGCTAATCAGCAGATTCTGTACATCAGTATATATTTATGTACCACATCTAGTATCAAAATCCAATTTTGAAACTAATAGTGAACATGTTTATGACAAATATACTTGAAGTCGGAGCCTTGCTCGTCTTCACTTCCTTCACGTCTGCCTTGTCCATAAGGTAGTCATGCTTTCAGTGACCCCGTTTGCCACATCTTTAGGCAGACATCTTGGGATATGTCATTTGTCTTCCTAGAAGACTGTGATGATTTTGCCTTTGCCAATTTTAGAAGCTATGGCTCTGCCTCCTAGAGCATAGCCTCTAACTCTTCAAGAGTTTTACTCTTGGTTCATAATGAACCTGCCCCAGCTTTCGGGTAGAGACTATAAGATCAAATCTTTGGTAGTCTCGGCCACGTATGTAATGCCCAGCTAACCTAGCTGATCGATGTCAGTAATCATCTGCGACACCTAGTGTTCGACAGATGTACCCTCTGACATACACGAGCTACAGAGCTTCTTGTTCAATTTGTACTTCTAAGATCTTAGAATAGATCAATGAAGATCTTTAATTTCATCATCATGGTACAAGGATCTAATCCTTGACATTGACAACGGAATTAAAATGTCATTGCATTAAGCATAAAGGATTGAGTACTAAAGTCATCATTACATGAATCTTCTAAAGATCATGTTCTATTATTTGCTCAACTCCGGGCTTAGGCCCAAGAGGTTTTTCTATCAAATAGAATAGCTTTTCAGTTCCCAGGATTATCCTGAGGTTCTATTCCCAATCTGAAAATTGGAGCCGTTTAAAGACATTTTCTCCCAGGATTATGTTTTAAACGCTAATCTATTAGTTATCTTGATTGCTATAGTCCAACTATCCAATCAACGATATCGTGTACTATTAATTATAATGATTACTATAGTCTAACTATATAATCAACTATAATTTGTTTGGTTAAATTCAAATATATTGATTACTATAATCCAATTATATAATCAACTATAAATGAAGTAGTTTGAATACAGTCCAGCTGTTTAATTTAAAACAACGATTAAATATTAGTCCAACTAATATATTTAAGTAATGACGAAAAATGAAATGAGCACGTATTGGCAAGTATCTAAACGAAATTGCAAATTTAATACTTGCCTCCCACTATTTTTCGGTGAGCCTCTAACCCTATGTTGAGTACTCGGGAAACCTAGATTCCTAATGGGCTAGAATCCCGTTAAATAACACACAACCTTAACTTTGGCCAACAAGCTGTATGATATTTAACTAGGTAGATCTCTAAGAGCAATTGGATCTCATCCAATTCCTAGATCCAGTAGGTGGATATCCAAATCCGAAACATATATCTAATATATGCCAATATATCTGATATATTCCCTAACCTTTTTCCTCTGAATCAACTAAGTTTTGGCTTTGGCACAACAAACTTAATGATTCCAGTTAAGCGGGACCCATTGACTTTGGAAAGCTTCGTAATCGATGTCGATGTACAAGAAGTGATCTTGACTTTGGCCAACAAATCACAACTTGGATAAGACATGCGATATGGAACAAAGCCTTCATGATTCAAACACATCCGCGATGGACAAAGGTCTTGACTTTGGCCAACAAAACAGTGCCAATCTTGGATCTTGAGAGTGAATCATTCAATGGAAGGAAAGCGTTTAATATTTATTGAGGGTTTTTCGGGTAATTGGCAACCAATTAATTATCTTTGATTAGGTCTCATCATACACCCTTAAACATGCATTCTAAAAGCATAATAAGGCGCGATAAATAAATTAATAATGATATGCGGATGGATATTTAAAACATTTTGTTCCTAGAACAAATCTCTCCATTTCCTTTCTCCCGCTAGCACAAATCTTACTTCTACCCAATTACATAACACTTCTAAAGAAACCTCATTTACATTGAGAGGAATAGGTGAGAAGAGAAATACAAAGAATCAAAAGGTAATAGGCTGGACACGCAGGTCCAATTTAATAAATTCTAAATTTATTACAATAATTTCCAAAATTGCCCTCATCCATCTAATATCCATCTGATATATATTATTCATATATCACATTCATGTATTCACACAAAGCATGTTAGCAATCAATCTAATCCAATTAATTAATCTGAAATTAATGACCATCCAACGTTCAAACAACGATTTGATTTGCGTGAGTCCAACTCGTTTTAAGAATAAATACTCAAAGTACGAATTCTTGAATTATATCAAACTACAATATTAAATCCAATTTAATTCGTATTTAATACTAATTCATATTTAATTCCAAATTAAATAATTACACTTTATTAATAAGCCTTTGCGACTTAGATTCTAAATCTAATCTTAACGGGTCTCAAAGCCCAATTAACATCCAATGTCAATTTAATTAAAGTCTAATGGGCTTTCAATTAATTTCTAAGGCATGGACTTTGGCAACCAAAGTCCAATAAGGAATCACCCTTTGCCAAAAATCAATTTAGGCCCATTAGGCCCAATTAAAATTTTAAAGGTCCATTATATTATATTTGGACTTTATGGAAATGGTTTTAGGCCCAATTGGATCCAACCAATTAACCTAAACCAAACTTGGCCCAACCAAGCCCATTAAGCCCAAATACAACATTATTAGCCCAATTCCAAATTTAGCCCAACTAATTAAAATACAATATTCCAAATTTCACAATTTAATTAATTAAAGTGTATTAGCCATAATTAATTATTTAAATTAACATTTCCAAAATATCAATTTAATCAATTAATCATGATTTAATTGGTTCAACACATGTCCAACATTATTGAAAGAAAAAATCATCTCATTTCATGCTTTGAAGCGCACAGCATTTTGGGGTTTAATAAACCGATTTCGATTTCAATCCAATTAAATCATTAATCAATTTGTCCCAAGTCTTTAACTCATCCAATGATCAAAAGAATAAAAAATACCATGACTTAGGGCATATCACATATTCGGCCAAGCCAAAATAATTGGGGAAAATTAATCCAATTCAATTTTCATCAAATTGATCACATATAACTCCAAGTTATCCATATACAAGCATGCTCAAATAAACAATTTGGTTAAATCATGCTCAAATCAAATTTACCCAAATTTTACCATAAATTCAATTTCATGTTTAATAACCGCTCTGATACCATTTTTGGGTTTTCTAGGTCAAACCAAGATAAATTAAGCAAATGAAATGTGTGAATACTACAAAGTAAGGTGGCAGAAATACTCACTTTGATCGGTTGGATGTTGGTGGAGAGTTCAAAACTTTTGCCATTGAGAAGTTGCTCCAAGTTTTCCTTTTGATGTATTCGGCCAACCCCTTTTGTTATGCTCTTCAAGCTCCAAGCTTTGAGTGTTGATTTCAAGCTCATAGATGGGTTTCCCTTTCACCTTTGAATGATCTCTTTAGTGTGCTATCACTTGGAAAAATTTGCAACAAATTGTTTCCCTTTTTCCCTCTTGAAATTCGGCCAAGCCTTAGAAACTTTTGGGAGGAAAAAATTGCACTTGGGCATGAGAGATGGGAGAAGAGATGGAGAAGAAAAGTTGTGTATTTTGATTTCAAAAACCAAATTCAAGATATACCAAAACCAGTATTTGGTATATGTCTTCCATCATTACAATTTGGAGTGTAAAACAAGTCTTCACTAACCCACCAAAACCCATCACCATAAAGTTAATTTAAAGTGACAAGTGATGTGACTTGTGATGTGATATGTGGGCCCCACTTGATTTAAAATTTGAGTGGGCCGCAAACACTCCCGGGCTCGGGTTCGCTAATTCCAAATTAACTAATTTTCCGTTGCGACTTAATTAATCAAATTTAATTAAATAATTATGCCTAGAAAAATTACTATTCACGTCGCTAGCGAATTAATTTCTAAATTAACTCGTTCGCCCGAATTAAAATTTAATTTTAATTCCGCGTCGAAATCTAATTTCGTATAATATATCGAATATATTATTTTATCGATTAATTCCAAATTAATCGTTCTATTTCTTTAAATAGTATTATATCCCAGATAAAATTTCTCCGCAATTAATCCTAGATTAATTTTCTCTCTCATATAATTAATCTCAGATTAATTATGTGTGAGTCATACGTCATCGGTGAATCTTCGGGAAGCGACCCATGAGATCACTGGATATGTTGGCAGTAAATTCGATCATCGGACTATCCGAACATGTACGTACCTAGTACTACATTTTTACCGATTTACAAGACATGGTTGGATTCTAGCAAAGTACCGTGCCTACCCAATTATCCAGAAATATTCTTAAAGGAATATATAATCTATGTCAGGCGTAGTATACATAGTATTGCGTATTGCGATCCAGTATCGAATGTCACATGCTAGGCCTGGGGCTGAAATTGTGTATGCCCCGTACGAAGCATATGTCGAATCTCTAGTAACTAGTCTCTATAATCGGATAAACATGACCTAGTCATATTATCCCAATAGCTGCAGCATATAAGAGTAACAGTTCCTTATCCTACGTGACCATCATCTTCATATGACTGAAGTGATACTTCCATCTTGACATCACACCCAATACACTACGATTCTCAATATACCCAGAAGAGGCGTACACAGAACCTGTTAAAGCCCTGGACGACCAAAACCAAAGTATATTGATTGTCGCAAGTATTAGCGATGTAAGTCTCAGGTTAAGACCAAATACGCCTACCCTGATTCGGACTTCCATAGACACATAGTCATACTACCAATGGACTTCCGAGGGGTCTATCCAGAGCGAAGCTGTTTCCGTAACATCGGTAAAAACAACCTCCTATTACACTTGCATGAGTATCCAATACCCAAATATATGAGAATTATGTCGTTATGCTCCCATAACACACACAAGTGCAATACTAGTCTATTCCGCATTATCGATGTCCAATCTCGATAATACTACGACTAGGGATATTTTAATGATTAAACCTTAGTGGATTAATAATGTCTCATATCTTATTAATCCGGAACTAATCATATGGACTTTTATCATTTATATATCCCAGTAATCTAATTAAAAATGATAAAAGAGCAATTTCATTTGTCACATAGTTAATTTGTACAACAACACAATGTTCTGTACAATTAGTGATGATATGGGTCATAATTGTCCAACAGGGCATCCCCCAACCGTCTTATGTCATGCCCAATAGAGATGTGGACATTCATCCGACTTAAAGATTCCACCTAAAATGCTCTGATTACCGATCGACTGAACGACATGTTGTATCGCGTAATCATCATATCTCGTGTCGAGTGAGACCAGACATTTCCATAGTTCGCATCTGGACCACCAAAGAATCACCCAAAGATCTACTACGTCAGTGACACGATATGTCGACTAAATGATGCCATGCTTTGTCATCTCAGCCCAGTCGACGTATTGAATTCCCAAGACTTACCAGTGCCCAAGATCATGCAGATGTCGCTTGGTCTGTAGAACATCATTTTGGATGTATATTCGGCTCATCAACAAGTAGTTGAATAAACCCTATCAGCAACATTACCCAAGTCTAGTCGACTGAGCATTGTCTTTTCATTAATTGCTTGGCTCCATCAAACATGGCATGGCCTTTGACGAATCTGAATAATGAGTTAAAATATACTTACATGCCCTGCCTCAGACGACACGTTTAACTTACTCGCCAAGCCAATGACCCTTTTACTTAGAGAGTAGGGGTAGGGGCGAGCAAAACTGGTTTTGGTTCCGATTCCACATAGAACCGGAACCTACCCGGAAAAATTTGGTTCCACACTAAGTGGAACAAAACCTACCCAATTAAATAGGGTATCCTATTATTCGGTTCCAATTTGGTTCCGGTCCGGTTCCGAATTACCCTATTTTAAAATATTTTAATGAAAACTACATTCTGATACGAGTCCGTAGGAAAAAACGGGGACCAAATCGGAGTGCGGAAGCTCAAGAACGTATAAAATGAAAAATATTTTAATTAAAATGAATGATAAACACTTAATCACAAGACATTAAAATTGACAAACACTACCAAAGCATACACCTTCTGCTCAAGGAAAAAGTTAAGACATGCTAAAATACAATTCATGCTATATTATAATATGAGAGTCCAGAATTTATATCACTCAGCATCACAAAATGGATTTGCTTTTTGTCCAAACTTTGAGAATACTTTTGCTCTTCCAATTGAAAATACAGTTTGGCCTGCTAAAGTTGGATCAAGTGAAGAAAAAAACTTTTGAAACTATAAGTAGCACAATTATGCTACCAAATCATCACAAAAAAAAAAGTATTATGTCCAGCATGTCCAGCTTACATACCAAGAGTAGAACTGATAATGCAGAGAGCGAGCACACGCAATGCCAACAAAGCTCCCAGCAAACATAATTGTTACAATATCAGAAAACACAATCTAAAAATTTAGCAACAAATAGATGAATTAAAAGAAATATCTCAGAGCACCGAAATTTAAATCTCTAAATATTCATATAAATCTCTAAATGTTCATATAAACTGGTTCCATGGTCTGGTTCCGGTTCCGATCATTTTGGAACCGAAACCTACCCAGATAAAATCGGTTCCTTCATTTTTGGAACCGGAACCTACCCGATTACAACCGATTCCGGTTCCAAACTCGAAAAACCGGTCTGATTCCAACCGTTTCCGGGTAGAACCGGAACCGGTGCTCACCCCTAAGTAGGGGACAAACTGTAGTGGCCAAATTTGGGCCAAGGGAATTTCCGACATTTCCCTTCAGACCCTATGTCAGATATCACCCAAAACCCCCCACCAAACAGTGCCTTAAAAGAGACTTGGGCCCCTAATTACCTTCTCAGGCCCACACATAAAGAGAGGTCTGACACTTATCACCCATCAGTATAAAGAACCCAAAACCCTCAGAGAAAGCCCATTTGTAAGCTTATATTGGTCCAAGTTATTTCACAAGCCCATATCCAAGAAAATATCTGACCAAAGTAGCCTCATAACTCATCAGTTGCCAACCCACGAAACGCTTGGACTCATAACTCCCTTTTTTTTTTCATGGACCAGCCGTTTCCAGCATCCAATGGACAATCAATTAATGTATTAATAAGCATACCTCACAAATGCATATAAATAGAAGAGGTAATCCACAAGAGGGTGAGAGGAAAAAAAAGCATTACAACCCTAAGCTTAATCACTCTGACCAGAATCCTCTGAACCTCCAACCCACCGCCCTCACGGTAATCCAAGGGATCAAGGTAGACTCTGACCTTCATTCTCTTCCTACCGTATTTGCAACTCGTTACCATTACTGAATTGGGTGTCGGAGTGCCTACGGCATCCACCACACCGGTGGGTAGACTCTCCACGCTCACAATATCTTTTATTTTGCAGGATTGCTAGAGCCCACCCTTCCTACGAAATCTCGATTGTGGACCTCGGGTGAAAATCAGCGTCTACAATATCCTATAGTCAAAGGATTACATATGCTACTCGACTCAAGGAGATTCCTATTGACGGTGGTGTGTACTTCCAACTATTAGGAATCACATGTGAGTCATTCAGTATTCGGTCCAACCAATATTCACACGTCTATACGAGCTTCCAATGCTCATGGTACATCGGGTTAAACCATTGGAACTCCAATTCCAATATACGACATGTGCTAGTCTTTTAGGTTATAGGAATTCAACCATATTCCAAAACCAACGACTATGAATAAAAATGATGGACCACCTAGTGTCAAGTATTACTACATGACTATTCTAAGGTCGATGTCATTCTTAGCATATTTATACATCTATCTAATATGCATAATTACATTATCATTAATAAGGTTTGAAATGAAAATGTAATTGTTTTATTAATAAATAATAAAATATATAATATATTATTCGGATTAGCGCTCCAAGCACCAACTCCAACAGTTGGGATCAGCATATATCCTTGATGAAGTTTTCCTATAATAATAGTTACCATGTTAGTTTAGGCATAACATCTTATAATGCATTATATGGGAGGAAATGCAGGACCCATGTTTGTTTGGATGAAGCAAGTGAGAGGAAACTCTTAGGTTATGAGATTGTTTATATTACTATTGACAATATAGAAATGATTAGGTAGAAGTGGAAGACAGCTGAAGATAGACAGAAGAGCTATACAGATCTAAAAAGAAAGTATGTTGAGTATTAGAGGGTGATAAGGTGCTCTTGAAAGTTTCGGCTTGGAAGAGTGTCATAAGATTGGCAAGAAAGAGAAGTTGTGTTCTCGATTCATTAGGTCATATCAAATCTTGGAGCGAATTGGGCTATTTGTTTACAGACTTGCATAACAATCAGAATTGTCGAAGATTCATGATGTTTTTCATGTGTCCATGATGAGGAGGTATATATCAGATCATTCTCATGTTTTGTAGGGACAACCAGTTAAGTTGAGAGAAGACTTTACATATGTAAAAGAACCAGTAGGAATTCTCGATATAAAAATAAGACATCTGAGGAATAAGATGATTCTGTTGGTGAAAATTTTATCGGTAAACACTCAAAAATAAAAGTTACTTGGGAGCGTAATGAATATATGTGAAACAAATATCCTCATTTGTTTCCACCCTTAGGTACATGAATAAAAATGATGAAATTCTTTTAAAGGGTGAGAGAGTTGTAACACCTCAAATTTTTCATCATACATTAATTTTTTTTTTTATGTGTGTGTTGGAATTTTAGGGATAGTTTGGGATTGAAATAAAATTAATGAGTGGGGGTAGAATTACCATTTTGGTTTATAAGTATAAAAGCGGGGTTGCATTTGTTTTTGTAGAGAGCTCGAGAGAGAGAGAGCGAGAAAGAGAAAAGAAGAAAGAAAAATAGAAAGAGGGGGAGGAAAATGATGAAAGATAATTTTTGTCTCGATCCATACGATTCGAGCCCATTTCGATCGGGTCTTTTAAGGAAAACATAGAGCTCGACGAGAGGAATATTTTGACATTAGTCTTGGTGCCGGAAACGATCGATTTTCTCTGATTTCTCGGTAAGAAGTTTTTCAATTTTTCTCAATTTTCCGTTGACCCGAAACTCCGATTGAACGTCGGCAGTATTGGAACTAAATGAGAGAGATGAATACACGGTCATCGAAAAATTCAGATTTTGATCAGCGCGTGGAGTTGCATCCTGGAGTCGCGGCATATGGGGCCCACACACCGGACAAAATGTATGCCTCAATCTCCCGAGTCTCGCTACTTATTGTCCCGACCCTTCTGAGTAGTAACAGACTTCCAAATCTAGATTTTCGTGTAGTTCATTATTATATTCGATTTATGCATGTTATGTTTTTCGAAATCTAATTACCCTTAAAGTATGATTAATTTACTTGCTTATGCTAATTAAATGGTTCCCATCTGATTGGAAGTGAATTATAGACTTAAATCGGAAAATATGATCGAGTAAGAATGTGTACGAGAAGTTATTGTAGGTTCGGGATTTGGGCTAATAATATTGAATTGATATGTCCATGTTTGTATATTCCGAATTGAATATGATTGTGAGTTTAATAAGGATCAATTGTATAATGGAAGTCCGTATTATATACGGAACTTTGCCGAAATTTTGTTAGGATTATGAGAGCGTTTAAGTCACTTTTATTGCATATTATGTCATCTACTCTAGTTTGGATTATGTTTCTTATGACAGATTCTTATGTCTCTTTAGGTGATTGAGAAAATATTGGTGGGGACGATCCTGCTACGTAGTTTCTTTTATCGGTAGTACAACTCATCAAATACGTGGATAAGCTTGTAACATTGATGTATTTCAAAAGTATATAATTATGTATGTTTTCTTAAATGAATTTTAAGTTGATGTATTAAATGATTTAGTTTTAGAAAGTTTATATTTTTGTTATAAAAGAAATGATCGAATATTGATTATGTTAGAAATCATGAGTTTGTAGTATATTGATGCTTGCATGAATTTTGAGATAAATGAGCATATGTTTTAGAAAATGATTTTTGTGTTATAATACACTTCGTGTACATTTACGTGCCAAATTTATTTACCGTAAGACGAGATCTCATGTTGTCAGATTTGTTCCGGATGCTAGTTATTATTGTGGGAAAGTCTCATGTTGCCAGTTTTGCCGAAATGTCACAAGTGTGTATATATATGAATGGACAGTTTTATTTTATGCATAGTATTCTTGTGCATAGTGAGTTTTATGAGAAATAAGACTTATGATTTCCTGGAAATATTTTATATGTCAGTTTACATATTTATGTATTTGTATTGTGAATGACTTATTCGATTCGCCTTATTACGTGGTTATCCACGGTATTAAGTTATGATTTGCACTAAGCGTGATCTTACTCATTTTTTTTATACGTTCGGAAGATTAATAGATCCTCCATTTTGTCATTTGTTTTTTTCATCATATTATGCTATTAGTTTTGCCGATATGTCACAAGTGTGTATATAAATGAATGAACGATTTTATTTTATGCGGAGTATTCTAGTGCAGAATGAGTTTTATGAGAAATAAGACTTATGATTTTCAGGAAATATTTTATACGTTAGTTTATAAATTTATGTATTTGTATTATGAAAGACTTATTCGATCCGCCTTGTTACGTGTTTATCTACGGTACTAAGTTATGATCCATTACACTAAGCTTAAGCTTACTCATTTTTTTATTTTACAGGTTTGGAAGATTAGTAGATCATCCATTTTTTTCTTTTTTTTTGTTTCTTCATCATATTATGCTATTAGAGAAAAGTTGTGTCAATAGTAGTGTCTTTTGACGTGTATTTTGAGATGAAAGATCTCGATATGTCTTTCCTACATGGGTGTGTATTATTTTGTTTTGTGCATAGAGCTTAATTTCCATACATGTAAGTGTAAATATTTTCATATGGATAGTTCTTTTGTGATGTGGATCATGAAGATCTCATATATATGATGTTGTTATATATCATGTTTAGCATTGTATTCAGGGAATCGGTCTGTTTTACATGGAAATAGGCATTTGCTTGAAACGGTTTACAAATAAAGGTTTTACATTTTTATGCGCGCATGAAATTTTTGATTATATATCGATGAAAAATCGATTGTTCTAAATAACACAGTAAAATCACATGCTCTTTTACTTGATGATCAACAGAAACCATTGAATATTTTAATTTTTCGTGAACGAAATGCATATTCCCGTCTTACGTTTTTGTTGTATTCTCTCAGCTCTGTCTAAATTATCGACTAATTTGTACGACCACCAAAGAACTCTTTTACTATAATTACAATAATTATATAAATGTCAATGGAAATGAATCTGTAATAATGTTTTATCATCACCCCAATAATGAAAAACAAGCACGCCTACCAGAACATGTCATAATATTGTTCAAAAACTTTAAAAGCACAATAGCTGAAGTAGAAACTGATCAGAAGATTAATATACATTACAATTATTGAGTAGATATTTTTCGTATGAGTCACATAGCCTGTCACGATCCATTGGAATATTACAGAAAATACGCCCACGTCTCTTCTTCTCCGAATCTGAATGATGGATTCTTGGGGATCTCGAGGAGATTTTGTAACAGATACTCGTGACCTGTAAATTATATTAATATATACAAAATTGAAAAACCTTCTCTCATTTTAAAATATTCTTGTAATATCCTTTGCGTTTCAGGATGTCCACACCTAAATAGATAAGTTCTTTCACCTTCATTAATGATTAACTTTGAAATGATTTATTATTATTGATATATAATCACTAATCATAATATTATATTTAAGTATTTTAACAATATATTGATTTAAATGACCACAAACGATATTTCTTTACTTTATGAGCTAACATAAATAATTTCTTGGTGAGACTACTACCATAGAAGAACATGCGAGACGAGAGTACTTTTCAAATGAAGTATTGTTCTTTGAAAGTGAAAGATTTCAAAAACACTTCATAATATATGGTTAATTTCGAAAAATTATTATACATGAAAATGAGAAAAAAATAATTGTTAATGATTTTCAACATTCTAACATTTCACATTCTTCGTTTGTAATGTTTCACTTAATATTTGTTAGGGAAAATTTAAGAGTTGGGAGTTATATTAAGTTAATTATAAAAATGTCCATAATCAAGCTAAATTCATGATTATACTAAAGTTTTGTTCTCCATCAATAAAAAACTATAAAATGGAATATGCTAACACACACATGTGTTAATTTGAGAGATGTTAAAGGATTTGTATTGTTTGGGCGATCATAATTAATTTTATTTTTTTGTATCAACTATATCTATCAATAATATTATGAGTCGTGTATCGGACGGATTATCCGTTAGGGCTGGCATTAGCCATATGCAGTTGAGACGCCAACATATGACCTTCAAATTTTTTTTATTATAGTCTCAAAATAACTTGACAACCTAAGACCCTATTTTTATTTATAATATTATGATATAATTAAGGATTTTAAAATATGAAAATCGCTTTATCGAGGCCGGCCTAATTATCAGCTAGTTATAAAAAAAAACAACCAAGAAACAATTTTTGTAGCCGTGTGAAATTATCTCATTGGATTCCCTTGGCAGGCCTTCAAAAGAATAAAATATAATGACATAAAATATTATCTTTACCATTTATGGGAAGTAAACATGAAAAGCCATCGATCACGTCTTTTCCTAAGTATTCCACTTTGAATAATGTAAATAATTCGTTTTACGTAACGGTTGATTGATGTGTAAGTTAGGTATATTTACCCCATTTTGAAGAATAAATAAAAGTGGCTTTCTATTCCAAAAAATGCTTTGGAATATTTTCCTTGAAGCGTATCTGATGGGTTTCCATAAAAAGTTTTAAAGAAATAATCATGTCCATTTTTTTTTTAATTGTTAGAAATCCTGTCGCTAAATCACCCTTCCGGGCTTAAACGGAATAAGTAAATTTTTCGACTGTTTTAAACTCTTACAAGAAACATACTCCCTGAATTCGAACTCAAGACTTCAGGGTGAGATCATAAACTTTACACCACTAAGTCACACTCTTTGGGGACAATAATAATGTGCATTCTTACACCAAAATATCGGATGTTTTTATCTATCATTGACACATGGCCTTATTATGAGGAAAAAGAACATTTACATTAGGGTTGTTAAAACGAATTGACGAATCAAATTTATATCAATCTAGACGAGTCGAATTAAAATATAATGGATTCGTATTCAATTCGTTTGCTAAATGAATCCTAATATAATGATTCGAATTCAATTCGTTTACTAAATGAATCGAATACGAATATTCGTTTCATCATTATATTATTCAATGACAGACATTATCATAATTTATTTATATAAATTCTTCATAAATATATACATATGAATTACTCCATTAATAGATTTATTAAAAACGACTTACCAAATATAAATAATATTAATTTTCCTGCGGAAATTAATAATAATTTTTCAAATCTTAGTTGAAAAATAACAACTAATAAAGAAAAATAATAAAATAAATCATAAATTAATAAAAAAATCGGTGGGCTTAAATCCATATTTGATTTGTTTAATAAACAAATCGAATCAAATTGATATATTTATTAAACGAAACTATTTTTTCAAATCCATATTCACTTTAAAACAAATTAAATCGAATGAATAAATGAATGAATACTAACCCAAATTGACATCCATAATTTAGATACTATAATTTAGTGAAATGGTCATAAAACCCAATTGTTTTCAAAAATTGTCACAGGACACAAAGATTCATTTTTTCATAATCTTTGGGGTCTATGTGTAGGAGTGGCAAAACAAATTGACAAATCAAATTTATCTCGAATCATAAATGTTTCAAATCAAAATGTGATGATCCGTATTCGATTCATTTACTAAATGAATACTAATATCAGTATTCGTATTTGATTTATTTAATAAATGAATCCTAAATGAATATATGTTTAGTCCTAACATAATTTAATGATATAAATAATTATAATTTGTTTGCATGAGTTATATATATATATATGGCAATATTATTTTTTCATGATAATTCATAATAACTTATCGAACTTAAGTAAAAAAAAAAATTATTAATAATTACCAAAATGAAAGTAATAAATGAATTTTGAGCTCAAATTCGTATTTGATTTATTTAATAAACGGATCGAATTAATTAATTAATCAATTTTTCCAAACATATATCTTCTTTAATGCAAATTGAATCGAACGAATAAATGAATCATGACCCAGATCACCACCCTATCTTTGTGCTCCAAAAAGGGGCTCGTGACCATTTTTAAAAAGGAAAATTATCATTTTTACACCCGAAAATTTACTTATCTATGAAACTCCGAAAATATTAAATAAATTCAATTTTATAATCGAAGTTTCAATTAGCGTACTAATTTATAATTTTTAAGTATAAATTAATATATTGATTGAATTTGTTTAGATATAATTAGCACGTTGACTGAAACATTGGATATAAATTAAACTTAAAAAATATAAATTAATATATTGATGAAACTTTGGGTAAATTTAAACTTATTTAAAGTTATCGAATTTATTCATACATAAGCTAATTTTCGAATGAAAAAAAGATAATATTCCTAATAATTTTGGCCCTTTTTAGGAATTCCATTTTCCCTCTATTTCTCATGTTTTCATTTTCTCTCTATTATCACATTATGCCGACTTTCAGTTTCATTCTGGTTTGGCAATTAATTATTTAATATTATTAGTAAATCATAATCGATATTATTTAGTATTTCCTGTTCATCTTGGTATATTACTATTAAATTTTTTATTAAAACCTTAGAAGAAAAACTAATTTTATAGTCTTCAAAGTTGATAATTTGATTGATATTAATTTTTAAATGGTGGGTTATGTTTCTCTTAATTTGTGATAGGCTACACGAAACCGATTTTGATAAATTGGGAACCAAGCACTACAGCAAGATGAAATTGAGTAATTTGGAGAGAAGTATAAATAGGATTAGTAAAGTAATTTTATCAAAAATTATTTTGATAATAATTAAAAGGAGTGTCTTGAGATAAAATTGAAGCAACTCCAAAACACTCAATAATATTGAGTTGATTAAATGTCGAGTCACATCAGTAATAATAGTTCCAAAAATATATATTAATTGAGATTTTTCAAATAATATTTCACTTATGCCCCTAATGACGTAGTTGAATTGATCTTCAAGTATTTTAATAAAATTTGACACCCGAATTCAGATTTTATGACATATTAAACTTGCTCATCCGCTTACCTTAAAACACATGATATTTCACTTATCACTCTTCTATAAATTAATATTATATAATTTTTTTATATCATATTATCAATATTTTTGTTATAGTATTAACATCATGGATCAAATATGTAATTAAACATTATTATGGACTCAAATAATAAAAAATGAAAAATATTAGGAACCCCTATGCCATTCTCCATTTGAAAAAAAAAATCGCAATTTATTTATGTGCCAACTAGTAATTTCATCTTCTTCGTCTTCGAATCAATAGACATGTGCCGAGTGGTACGATGTAGTTGAATTTTATTACCACCATCCCAACTTTTGAAAAATTAAAGTTTTTAGCTTTGTATTTGAAAATGACACGTGGAATAAGCAACTTGGTGGTCATAAAAAAAACTACAAAAAGGGCCAAAAGCAAGAAAGGTTGAGATATGTCATGGGTAATAAAGTGGGTGGGCCTAACAGCAGAAAATGAAAGGTGGGCCTGGGCTTGCATAATGAGGTAGGCCCACTTTATAATTATATACACCCTCACACTGACAGTGTTTCCACTTGAGGAAAACAACCATTGCCTCGTCCCACTTCCACTATAGGATGGTTTGTTGACTATCACTAGGGGTGGCAATTTAGGTCAGGATTCGTTTATTTGTTCGATTCGATTCGCTTTAAAGTGAATACGAGTTTGAAAAAATGGATTCGTTTAATAAATGAATCGATTCGATTCGATTCGTTTAATAAATGAATCGATTCGATTCGATTCGTTTATTAAACGAATCGAATACAAATTTAAGTTCATTAATTCGTTTAGGATTCGTTTTATTATTTTTATTTACTAGTTCTTGTTAATTTTCAATTAAGATTCGAGAAATTATAGCTAATTATCATAGAAAAAGTAATATTTTCGATATTTCGTAAGTTATTTTTAGTAAATATATTAATTACATATTTCATATGTATATATTTATGAAGAATTAATGTAAATCAAGTGTGGTAAATTATTTTATTAAATAATATCATTGACTAAACGAATATTCGTATTCGATTCGTTTAATAAACGAATCGAATACGAATCCTGATATTAGGATTCATTTAATAAACGAATCGAATACGAATCCATCACATTTTGATTCGATTCATTTATGATTCAATACAAATTCGATTCGTTAATTCGTTTTGTCACCCCTAACTATCACCCAGTAACCACACAACACATTTTCGAGTTGGGTATTTTTGGAAATTTCAATTTGTGGACCCTGACCTGGCACTCCCTATTCCTCTCTTATTTTATTATTAACTTAACTTAATTCATTCATTTCGGACTTTCTTTGGTCGGAGTGGTAGGACCCAACTCCAGATATTTGTTCGTTTACATCTGAAACAAACACACTCTTTTTAATTTTCTGCTTTATAATATAGATTGCAATTTTAACATTGACATAATTTCTTTTCTTAGTAAAATGGTTAAATTACTGTAATTAAAATTAGGAGCAAATATTCTTAAAAGAATCATTCTACATTACTAGTATATTACATATTATAATTTAATTGAGGTATTTTAAATATCAGTACTAGTTTTATGAAAATAATTGTAGAATGTCCTAGGCACAATTTTCAAACTAAACTTTTAAAGTTACAATTATTCTTAATTTAACTATATTATTAGGAAATTGTTATGTAAGGTGATTATATATGGAAAAAAAAAATGGATAAATTTTACTACATTCTTTTTGAAAACGTTGGAAATCTCACAGTCGAACCATCCGATCCGAACTTAAGCGGATTAGATAAAACCATGAGCTGTCCAAAATTCTTAAAAAAAAAATACACATATGGTCTCAAATATATGACATAAGCAATTAAATCTTAAACTTTTTACCACATCTCCTGGGGACTAAATTTTACTACTCATCTAAATGAATTATATTAATCAATTCTCATTATCAGTTCATCTCAATCGTTCGATTTTTTCTATTTATTTGACATGACGATGGCAAAATTAGGCTGCCATGATTGTCTCGTGCACATGCAGTGCATTAGTTTCTACGTTAATAATTTCATGCTTACTTTCATGTATATTTCAAAAACCAAGTCTGTTTTTTATTTAATCTCTCTAAATTGATCGTGATATAATAATTTAAAAAAAAAAAAAATTACATGACCAAAATGATGTGCATATATTTTTTTTTTTTTTTGAATCGTTGGAAACCCCGCCTCCAAATCACCTCTTTCGGGCTTAAGCGGAGCAGGTAAAATCTCCGGTTGTTCTAGGCTCTTACAAGAAACACACTCTCTGAATTCGAACTCAGGACCTCAATGTGAGGTCCTGAACCCTACACCACCAAGTCACGTCCCTTTGAGGACTTTATGTATATACTTGTGGATGTGTATTTATTATTTTGTTCACCCGTTCATTCAAAAAATGCAAAGTATATTAAATTTGTTGACGGTTGATTTTGGTCTCAGGGCAATATGAGAATATTACTCCTGAGACAATCCTCTCTCAATAGTGAATTTATTCGGTTAAGGGGGAACCAAAAGCAAATTTAGCAAAAGACAGATAAATACACCAATCGACAAAGAGATTTAACGTGGTTCGGCATATCAGATCTCACCTACGTCCACGGGCACAAAACGAATGATACTTTTATTACTGAGATATGCTTCTCTGATATCTATTGTGTTTACAAATCTGATGGTAGTGATATTGATCTTGATATTGATTCTGATCCTGATATTCATCTTTCTTTTCTTACGCACACTCTACCCTCCTATTTATAATAGTGTAGAAATCAGATTCCTTCTCCTACAAGAATTTCCTAGTTGAAACAATTTCCCTTTCCCATAAGGATTCCTAGTCAAAAACAACATTCACTTCCTTTATCTTACTAGGACATTGACTTACTAGTTTACCCCATGAAAGTAGGATAACTTATTATCTTGTCCGTAAAAATAGGATGTCTTATCTTATGGAGCACGTCTCGCCATATGATCGGTCTTCATGAGGTCGGTCATGCTGGTCCTTTAAGCTGAGAATGCTTCTACCGATCTGATAATGCTCGGTCATCCGAACCAAAGTGGTCGGTCACCTATCATCAAGTGTTCGGTCTCTACCTGTTGGCTTTATAACACTCATATGCTCGGGTCGGCATTAATGATTTCGACCGAGAAGGGAATTACCCTTTTTACCACTGCCGTACTCCTTAAATAACATAGGTCCTGAAAAAACCATCAACAAAATTTATACTAAATTTCGACATATAATTAAAACGTGTATCAAATATTGGATATACATTTGATACAAAATATTTGTACATTTTCTACACTTTTGAAACACTTTGTATTTTTCGGATGGACCGGTAAATAAAATTTCATGATTTAGATATTTTGATAACATGTCAAATATTGAGTATGCAATTTATTATTTCCCTAAAAAAAATTATTAACAAAAATAGTGGATTAAACGCGCAGAAGCAAGCCATTGGGGGACATATCGGAACGAAAAGGACTCAGGAGGGCCCCAATACAAAATGTATTGGAGCCCGCTCCATGGAAATTCTGGGCCCAACAGCCCAGATTTGGATAGAAAAATATAATGTTTCTTCAAATTTTTTAAATTTTAAAATCTGAACCGTTTGATCAATATCCATCCATAGAACCCCAAACGATAAAAACGAGGAGAAATACAACAATATTAGTTACAAAGTACTCCTTTAATACCAAATTTTTGCCTTCTTTTTTGTTGTTGAAAATAGTCGATTTAAAAAATAAGTTTAGAATTTCTTTTAAATTATTTTATCATTTCAAGTATACAAAAGAACAGAATTTTAGTATTAAGAGAGTAATCAAAAAATAGAATTATTATTTTAAGCACAGAATGATGTTGCTTTAAATTAACTAGCAAGATAAAGATGGAGGGTTACATATATAGAAAATTCATTCAAATTGACATGGTAATAAAGTAAATAACTAATAAATTTGAGAGAGAGAACTGAGAAACAAGTAATTTATTATTATTATTATTATTTTTCACACAAAAATGATGTTTATACAAGTATTAGCATTTGGAAAAATGTTTTACAATTAATAAACAATAGCGATTTTTTTTTTTTTTGATATAGGTAAATCTTTTACTCGTCCTCAGGTATTATTATTATTATTATTATTTTTTCCTCAGGTATTATGATAATTCTTAATTCATATTGTTCGTTTCGGGTAAAAGATTAGGACTTGTACTTCAACAATATATTGAATCCATGCCATTAATGGTGCGTTTACATACTCGTAATCGGAATGAGATGGAATCGGAATGAAATGAAATCAGAATGAGCTGAAATGAGAATGGTAAATCGGAATCTAGGAATCAGAATCGGAATGAAGCAGTATTACTATTAATGTGTTTACTTTGTCCAGTAATCGGAATGAATTGTTAAAAAGTTACAAAAATAATTTTAGTTATAATTATATATTAATTTATTATTAATTTTTGATGAATTAAATTACTCAATGTTAATTATTCTTTTATTAAAATATTAATATTATTTTATTATTAATTATTGATTATTAATTAATAATTATTATTATTATTTAAATATTAATTAATTATTACTTTAGTAATTAATTATTAATGTATAAATTACTAAATATTATATTATTTTTTATTAAAATATTAAATATTATTTTATTCTTAATTATTATTAATCATTATTAATTATTTATAAATTAAGTATTAATTAAGTAAAATTAATTAATTAATATTAATGTATTAAATTACTAAATATTAATATATTCTTTTATTAAATTATTATTTTATTAAAATAGTAAATATTATTTTTTAGGGTTATTTACGTTTTATTACTAAAGTTATGATGAAATAACAATTGGATATTATGAATATTAACATATTACATTTTACTACTAAACTTATACAAAATTTAATATTTTACTACTTTTCCATCCAAACCGTTAGTTGACCGTCAGTTGACCATGACATCATGCTGACATCCTAAGGATAAAAGATTCTTAACCCACACATTATTATAAATTATAAATATTCTAAAAAAATGAAGGGTAATGTCTGATGGGGTTTTATGGCGGAAATCCGGTAACGCAACGGTATAGTGGAAAATCAAAATTTTCCGATTTCAAAATTTTTATCGGATCAATTAAATAAACTTATTTATTTAATTATCCAATTATCAAATTCTGAAATATTACACAAGATATCAAATTTCTTGGTAATTACCGAATTTCCCTAAAACTTTGTAAATTGATCATTTTAGTCCAAAAATTGTCAAATATAATTTTGGATGATTCTAAATCATTTCTAAAATATTTTTCAACATATCCAA
The DNA here is from genome assembly GCA_019454045.1 of Zanthoxylum bungeanum. Lineage (NCBI taxonomy): Eukaryota > Viridiplantae > Streptophyta > Magnoliopsida > Sapindales > Rutaceae > Zanthoxylum > Zanthoxylum bungeanum. Next base: position 67,197 of record SKCR01026564.1, read on the forward strand.
TACATCAAAATCAGATTTCACACAAATCCCCAAATTTAAGCTAATTGCCGTGAGCACCCCAATTTTTCAATTAATTATAATTTGATCCATTTTGTTCAAAACATGCCAAGATCAAATACAATCAACCCAAAAATTTACATGCATCATATACACTCCATAATACATCACATATATGAAAAGCCCCTATTTTGGAATGGGTTATGAATAGGGATGGCAATTTCCGGATCCGGACCTTCCCCGGGTCCGGTTCCGGACCCGGGTAAATATTCCCTGGTCCGGACCCGGGTAGACCCGGTCCGGACCCGGTTACCTGGATTCTTTTTTTTGTTAATTTTTTTTAAATTTTTTTAAAAATTTTAATTGTATTATTTTATATTCATATTTGTATTTTATTAGTTTTATTTCAATTATTTTAATTTTTTATTAAATTCTATTATTTTTATATATATATGCCCATATATATTATATTTTTTATTAAAATCAAATTTATTTTTTAATTTATTTTTTAATTTTTTCCGGACCCGGGATCACCCGGGTCTTAATATTAAAGACCCGGGTCCGGATTTTTTGATTCCGGACCCAGGTCTACTCGGACCCGGGTCGTCCGGGTCCATGCGGACCCGGGCCGGGTCCGGGTATTTTTTCCATCTCTAGTTATGAACCCTAATTTTTCAATTTCATCAAATTGACCAATTTTACCAAATCTTTAAAATCCAACACTTTAATCCATTCAATACTTCACCAAACAAGCCTCACCACTTTGAAATAATTCTAGAACAATTATAGGTCACCAAGGAGTGGCTCAACAACTCTATAATGACAACTTTGATTTTCAAAGAATCAAAAGTAAGCATTTAAAATAATTTTAAGCTTACTTACATGCATCAATCTTTCATCCAAGTTCACAAACAAATAAACACAAACCATAAGAGAATAGAGAACATCCAAGCAACACAAAATGATGCCAAGCATGTTAGAAACTATTTTCATGTTGAAAGCTTTAAAGAAAAACTTACAAATACCAATTATTTCCAAGCTTTTTCCTTTAGGCTTCAAGCTTTTCTCTCAACTTTCTTTTATGTTTATTTTTGTGTATTTGAACTTACGAAACCCTAAAATGAAACAAAATAATTTATATCTCACCCAACTAGCTTGGCTGAATTTTGCACAACAAAATATATAGATATTTCATTTTTTGTTTCAATTAAAGGCTTTATCAACTTGTAAGCTTTATCATTAAACCATTTAATGAATTCCTTAAAGTCAAATAAAGCAACTAAAAGCATTTCCATAATCATCACAACTTTAAGATATTTATATTTTAATTAATTTAATCATTTAACAATTAAATAATTAAATAATTATTTAAATACAAATATATTAAATATATGTATTATATTTACATTAAATATCAAATACATATATATTTATGATATTAATCAAATATTTAAATTTGACAATTAATTAATGTGTATTTGATAAAATCTATCATTAAATGCAAATAGACAAAAAATTAGGAAATGAATATTGGGTCACTTCACATGTATTTTTCGTTTAACATTTAAACGACTTATAAATAATCAATATTATTTATAAATGTTGCCCTAGTGCTATACAAGTATATTTCATTAGTGAGACTTTCTAAATTCAGGCATATCCGTCACGAAATCCAATTTCGTGTCCATAATTTACCCACCCGTAAATTATGACGACCACAGATAAACTCGCTGAATCATACATGTCGATGTCATGACATATGTATAATTCCCCCGTCACATGTATCCGGATATATCCCAGAGATATAGATGCAAACATGAAATCTCTATAGGGACTATCTTGTCAACGTCTCTATTAGCAATCTCAAAAAGAATATTTAGAACTGACTTTTAAAATGTACCACAGGCCCATAGTTTTTATCTGATTGCTAATCATATATGGACTACATATGCTCTGTACACAGAACTGACGGATCCTATCTCGACACACACATGACACCCTGAGGATCTATCCACACCCAACGAACATGCGGAGGTCTGATCTAAATAGACCGGTGACGTGACTGCCATCTAAGTGTGGAAGATATCTCATGTGCCCACAGTGGTATCTCAAGTCTAAGAATCACAAATGCTACTCAACCCGTGAAGATTCTTATTGACGTTGGTGTACCATCCATTAAGAATCTTCGGTGAGTCGTTCAGTGTTTATCCGCTATAAACACCTACAAGTCTATACGAGTCCCCAAGACTCATGGTTCATTGAGAAATCATTGGAATCATATATTCCAGTATACGACATGTATCGGTCTCAGCAGGTTTACTTTACTGACCAAGTAGTGTAAACCTTGACCAGGAACTGTCTAAGAATGACAACGTCATGATACAATTCAATGTCAGTTGCGACGCTTTTGCAACAGTATCATGACTAATCATTCTAAGGTCAATTACGTATTTACCATATTAAAAGATATATTATATTATAGAAACTGCTCATTTCATTCATAATAAAATGTTTTACATAAGTATTTTCAAGGAAATACAAACGTGAATTGGCGCTCTGAGCACCAACCCCAACAATGTCGTCATTATTAAAGGAAGAACGAAAAATAAAAACCTAAAAAAGATATTGACTCAAAATTCTCCATATAGCCATTCTAACTTTTAACTTATTGTCATCTCCATTAAAGGCAGCAACCCTTCGAAGTTCATGAAAAAAGCACTGGAGAATAATCTATCAACGATAGTTTATTAAATCTATCCCGCGAAAGAAAAGTTTTTTTCATTGTTGGGGTGATTCCATCGGTAACCACGCCAACTGTGGGTGAGGTAAATTGGCATTTGATTTAGTATGGATCCTCTCAATTTGGCATTTGGAGGATTTTGTACGTCTAAATTGCTCAAAATCTTTGACAGCGATTATAATTTTTATCTGTCTAAATTGCTTAATGTAACTGAACTGAGTTGACAGGTAATGTTAGGTGTTAATTCTTATATTGGGTTGATTAATTGCTTGCATTGCATGATAGATACGAATTCGTTGGGCATATTTCAGAAACTTTGATTGTATGGAGAATATTTGAAATAATGATTATTGGGTATATCTCTTTTATTGTTATACTTTAAAATATTTTGGTTATTATGAGAATTTTAATTATTAAATTATTTGGTAAATTAAATTCTTTATTTTGTTGGGTTATATGGATAATTTAGAGACTAAATATTTTTATAAATGTGATTGTTGATTGTATCTCTTTTATTGTTATATATAAGATTTAGATATGTTTTTTAAAGGGTATAATTATAATTTTCACTTTTATTTTATTTTGAGGATAAAATATTCTTTTTAAAGGTCAACTAACGGTTTGGATGGAAAAATAGTAAAATGTTAAATTTTGTATAAGTTTAGTAGTAAAGTGTAATATGTTAATATTCATAGTACCCAATTGTTATTTTATTATAATTTTAGTAGTAAAACGTAAATAACCCTATTTTTTTATTAAATATTGATTAATTATTAATGTATTTTATTTATTATTTATAATTAATATTAATTAATTATCTTAGAAATAATATTGTCATTTCCCATCAATAATGGGAATATGAATCATATTCCCATGGGGTGGTGGGAATGAGATTCTCATTCCCCATTCCCAAATTTATGGGTCCCACCCCATTTTCATTCCCATTTTTATTCATTTTTTGAAAATAAACAACCTTATTAAAAATGATTCCCATCCCACCATTCTCATTACCGTCAAGTAACTTAAGCCTTTTGAGGTCCTTCCTTCAACCAACCATGCTAGTGTGCCCTGAAACAAGTAGCGAGATCTCTATTCCCACTACTAAGCGAAGCCCTTAGGGCAACAAGAAGCAACCTACTCTTTATAGCTAGGAAGACTAACACTTTATTTTTGCTGTTTTCAATTTTTTACCAATTATATTAATTTATTTACAGCGCTATCTACACTCACTTTCATAGTCTACAAATATATTCATATAAATATTAGGATCTTATCAATCCTAAAAAAATAAAAAATAAAAAATACTTTGATAATAGATGCGAGAAGACTCGAAACTTAATCCGAACACTAAAACTACTGTATAAAAATCACTCGTCCAAAAAGTAGTAATCAATCCATGCACTTTTCATAATAACAGCATTATTCTAATATTATTCTATACTATCAAAACTTTAGTTAAATAAAGTGATTGAGGTGAGTTCTTAAGTAAGAGATTTACATTTTTAACATTATGGAAACTGCAGTGCATAGATTAAATGTCATTCTCCTTGAAGAATTATGAGAAGTCATGGAAGATTAAAGGAAAAAAAAAAAAAGGCAAGAGAAGAAAGAGAAAGGTAGTAAGAATATTATAAGCTAGCTGAAACTGGCCTCGTCTACACTGTATTGGGCAGTGAGCTGCCTTTTTGCAAACCATCTCTCTCTCTTTGTTGTAGATTCTCTTCTTTGAATACTCAATCTTCATGTTTCTTTTCTTCCTTTCAATATTAATTTAATTACTCTCGTCAAACACTGAGATAGAAAAAGAAAAGAAAAGAAAAAGTCTTAAGCTTCTGATAATCTTCTGATGTCAGAGTGATGATCAGAATTCTGAGCATTAATTTGTTTTAATAAGATCGGGAAAATATAGTGAAAAAAAAGAAGGAAAAAATGTGGGATCTCAATAATTCTCCGCAGAAAACATTCATGGATGGGGATGATGAAAGGAGCAAACAAGTGGGATCCGTTTCGAATTCAAGCTCTTCAGCTGTGGTAGTCGAAAGCGGGCCCGATGAAGAAGTTGGTGATGCGGAGAGAAGATTAAGTTTAGAGAAAAGGAGCAACAGTCGTAAAATATTTGGTGTATGCTTATCGTCTCATGAAGGGGAAGAAGAAGCCATGGAGATTGAGGAGAGTGAACCGCCGGTGACGACCCGGCAGTTCTTCCCAGTTGATCATCAGGACCAGCAAGAAATGGGGGACGCATCGAGTGAAGCAGCTGGAGGGTTCGTGTACCCTCGGGCTAACTGGCTTGGTTTCAAGTTCTGCCAATCGGAGCTTATTGATGAGTCCGGAAAATCTGTTGAAGCTCCTCACTCTCAGCCTGTGAAAAAAAGCAGGCGTGGACCAAGGTCAAGGAGTTCTCAGTATAGAGGCGTCACGTTTTACAGAAGAACCGGAAGATGGGAGTCTCATATTTGGTTTGTAATTTTTTTTATTGTTCATGAGAGTGCAACTTTCCATATATATTTATTTTTGGTCTCTATTTATATTTTTCAGAATTTTCTTTATGGTTTTTCTTTCAGGGATTCTGGGAAGCAAGTTTATTTAGGTATGTGGTAGGGGAAATTTTCAAGTTATTTTGTATTTTGATTGTTGGAACAATTAATATGTTATGTGTGTATCTTTTGCTGATGATTGTTAGATGGGTGTTTCCTGTTTGTTGTAGGTGGATTTGACACCGCACATGCAGCTGCTCGGTGAGTTAATAATAATTGTTCCCTATATATTCTTTTACAATATTTTTTTTTTCTTTTAAAATTTTGTTGTTAAATTGAAAGAGATTTTTTTTTTTTTTTTTAATCTTTTGCAGTGCATATGATAGGGCAGCTATCCAGTTCCGGGGAGTGGAGGCAGACATAAACTTTAGCATAGAAGATTATGAGGATGACTTGAAACGGGTAAGAGAGAGAAGCAAAAAAAAGAAAAGAAAAGGAAGTGGTCTATAAGTTTTAGAGAGACGGATAAATGCATCCCAATTTTTACTCAAATTGTAACAAAGACACCAATATTCATTTAAAAAATAATCATACAATGATTTTTGTAAATAATTAAAAAATAAAATTATTAAAAGGAGTTTATATGATCATTTTTCAAATAAAAGAGATTTTTATAACTATTTAAAGCAAATGTTGGGGTCTATTTATTCTCTAAGTAATGATATACATACATAAATTTTTACTTAAAGTTTCTACACCCCTCTATAATGAAATACAGTAACTCACTACAGTTACCGTGAGAAGGGTGTAAAAACTTTAAGTATAATTTTAAGTATATTTATCATTTTTGTTATTCTATTGCAAGTTTTATCTTATCTTGAACAGTATAGTCGTTGAAGATAATTTTCCTTTATAATACACATATATATTTATTTTGATATTATGATACATATGAAGAAAACATACGATTGAAGATACATTTCCTTTATTATATTTCTCTCTTTTTGTCTGTTCTTTTGATATTATGATACATACGAGGAAAGCATATGAGTTTTACATAAGGAACGAACCTTGTAATGTTGTATGATAGCAGAAGAGCGATTTAACAAAGGAGGAGTTTGTCCATGAACTTCGCCGACAAAGCACCGGTTTTCCTAGAGGAAGCTCCAAATATAAAGGAGTTACTTTTCATAGATGTGGAAGATGGGAAGCTCGTTTGGGCCAATTTCTAGGCAAAAAGTAAAAACTTGCCATGATATTATCTCTCTTCACTCTCCATTCTCCGGTGCTCTAAAAATCTGATGCAAAGTAATTTAATCCTGGTTTCAGGTACGTTTATTTGGGCTTGTTTGACACAGAGATCGAAGCTGCAAGGTCAGTGAGTAATTTTCATTTATAATTCTCTCTCTCTCTCTCTCTGGAATTATGATAAATTAATGCCACTTTAAAATTTCTGGTATATTTCTTGTAGGGCTTACGATATAGCTGTGGTTAAGTGCAATGGCAAAGACGCTGTCACTAACTTTGGTCCCAGCTTGTATGGAGATGATCAGCTTAACGCCTCTGGTAGGTAATTAGTAAATAACTTTATATATATATATGCCTATGATAGTTATGTTTAGAATCTTCGTCAGGTCATGGTGCCGACCACAATCTAGATTTGAGTCTGGGAAATTCAGCTACTAAGCAAAGCGGCATAGACTATGCTAATAGGAGGCAAAATACGGGATTGGATCGGCCTTGGTCTTCCTTGCCCTATGAATCTGACTGGCACAATGGACGTTTTAGGCCTCAGGTTTACACACTTAAACTAGATCACCATCACCATATATTGATTATTTTCATTATTTGGTTCATTGATTTTTAAGCATTATGTGTTTTAATTTAGCAGCAGCAAGAAGGATGTAGAAGCGAGCATGATGTAGCATTCGGGAGAAATGGGTATAGCGAGGCTGAAACTATGCAACTTCTCAGCCGAACCCATATTCAATCTCCAGCTTCATCATCGTTCAATAAGTCCAGTGACATGCAAAGATATGAGCAATTCACGGGACCGGGAGATTCTCATATGCTAAAAATGGTTCCTCCACATTGTAACCAATCAAATTATCAAGTAGGTAAAGATAAATTTTCAAATTTATAACCAATTGGATACCTTGAAATCTAGTCCATTTTTCACCAAGTTTTCTTTTCCAATTTTGTAGACTCAGTTGATTCCAAGCAGCAGTAAGAGAGGCCAAATTGGGAATGATCTTTCACTGAACTAATGATCATAATCAACAATGGCAATCCGATACTCATGTGTTTGTAACTGCTGCAGCATCATCAGGATTCCCTCAGCAGATTAGATCCTCTCACTCTCAGAAGTGGCAGTAGATAAATGGGTATCATTCTCTCATGAGCGGAGCCCCCCCAAGAATAGACATATAATCTTCCTCTCAATTCATCAGGAAATGCTTTCTTCTTGTAAGCATCTAAAATCATCAATTGTAATATCAATTTCACTGGGAAAGATAAAAATATTAAAATCCCTACTTCCCTCTGAGTATTAGTAGGTCAATCAGTCGAAACTAACAAAGGGGCGAAATCTTCAACTATAATTTTTTTTGGCCTGATAATATAACGATACCATTTATATATGTGAGTGTAAATGCACTACGTTTTTGAGGTAAAAGATGGGGTGGAAATCTAAGATTATGTTTTCAAGAGCGTATAGTTGGGTTACTTTCAAATCATGAGTTCTAATTTAGGAATACATTTTTTGTAAATACTTAAAATAATCAAAATTTTACCAATTTTGTTTAATTTTAAATGGAATGATTTAACAATGAATTTTTCCAACATTTAAAAAATAATAATCTAAGATTAGATTTTCAAGAGTGATTCAGGTATTTAACATGAAAGTTTGGAGCTGGTGCCTTGGAAATATATTCGGATGGTGATGAGTAGTCACTGTCATTTGCGTCCTTTGAATCAGTACTATTGTCCAAAGCAGTCAGAAAATGCTATAATGACGACAAGGACCTAAACCACTCAAATTACAAATCCAAGATATATCCATGTATCCATCTTATCCATGTATCTTGCCGAGAGTGACCCATATGCTTTATTTCATCAAGGTATGATTAACATAAATTTACGCTTTTTTTTTTTTTTTTTTTTTTTTTTTTTAAATATTTCTAGAATCGATCGTAAGATCGAAACGGTGACCTAAAAAATTTAATATGTTATTTGATCGATCAGTTGAATCATATCCAAAAAATTGATAAAATCGACTTACGTAATAAATAATTTTATTTAATTAAAAATTTAAAAAAAGACCGATTTTGACTTTTTTGTTAGGCTAATTTTTTTTATCTTTGACAGGACCGAACTCACAACAAATTCCCAGTTTGACTGGTCGAACCGACCGGTCCAGTCCGATTCTGAAAACATAGCTCAAAACAAGACACGTCTGGGAACATATGCTTTATTTGACAAACTGATACTTGAAGTGTGTTTTAGAATGACAAAATACATGAATATTTGTCATAATAGAAAATGGTGAGATTATTGATATATTAGGTCTCACACCATGTATTGATTTTTGATGATAACAAACTGTTTATCAAGAACATAATGGTAAATGTGTTGGGGTAAATACAGAGGAAGAGCACCGACATACGAAATCGACTTTTAAAATAATTTTCAGATGAGATAAAATTAACTGATATCGTATACATAATTTATGTAACATCCCCTATTCGGGAAGGTTACCGGTAAGCAGCAGATCCCACTGTCGCCTAAGCCTCTAACTCACGTACTAGAACTCTTACTCTTATCATAAATGTTATGCCATGCTTATTCAATCACACATGCAACTTGATAACTTAATTAAACATAAATGCTAGATCATGAAATCGAGCGTATGCATATACTGAAAATATTTATAATATGTATACACCATCAAGTACAAGTCAGTGATACATCAAAACGATATCCAAAAAATATATTCTATATGAACATAGATCTGGTAAAGTGGACCCGATGACTAGTGACTGCAGTGTAACACTTGTCCTCGAACTGGGTATCCAAAAGCAGCACATGGCTAACCAAAAGAAGAAACCTGCAAAAGAACTGGGAAGTGGTGGGGATGAGTCATGAGGATCTCAGTGAGTGGAGCTACAAAATAAGAAACTGAGTCAGAACATCTGAGTAAAATCATTCAATCTGATAATGCTTTTGAAAACTTTGCTTGAAATCTGGGTCTTTTCTTAAAATCCGAGAAAAGCCTTTCTGAAAACTTATGTGAAAAATATCTTTGGCGCTGTGGAAAAACTTAACGCATGGGGGCGTTACGTATCACTGTCCCCTCATACGCCCAACTGGAGCCAGAAGTGCAAATCCATGACTTTAGGGCATTACGTATCGCCGTCCCCCAAATCATGCCACTCATGTCCCTGAAATTGGTGGTCTTGGGGGGTTATGTATCGCCGTCCCCAAGCCACTGAACTAGAGACGATAGTGCTGATTCATGCTACTACCCGACCCTGAAACTATGGTCTAGGGGCATTACGTATCGTCGTTCCCCTAGCCCTGAACTACGTGTGCACACGGTCTCTGTCCGTCAATTCCATAAGTAAGAGCTGAGGTGGGTTTTCCTCCATGCCTCGAAAAACATCAGAGTATTGCTTTTAAACTTTAAAACTTTCAACTCAAACTTTACATAAAAGTAACTGATAATTTTAAAAAGGCTAACGCCCTAAAGCATTAAAAATGAAGTCTCGAAATAAATCTTAATCTGAAATAAGTAATTATAAAATCCATCCATAAGAAAATAAATCTCCACTCACAGATTTGAAGCCTGGTCAAGCTTCATTCACGTCGTTGGAGGCGAACGCGGCTCCAGATGAGTATCTATATGGGATACAAGAGGTTAGAATCACAATTTATAAAAATACGGTTCGAAAACAAATTAAGTTCTTTAACCTAGCTGGATTACGTCTCTCTTAGAACATTTCTATCCCTTTAAGAAAATATAAAATAAAATTCAGGCCCTTAGTTACGCATCGCATCTTTCGAAAAATTTTCTGGTTTTTTGGGATCGTGTCGCGATGCAAGTCCCACCCGCGTCGCGACGCGCCCGTGTAAATTGATTGCACGTCTCTGCCTTGATCGCTCGCGACGCATGCTTGGCGCGTCGTGGCGCGCCAGTGTCAATCAGATGCACCTCTCTGTCTCGTTTGCGTCGGGACGCGACACCGAATTCAAGACCACAATTTTTGTTCCTTCAATGATTGATTCCAAAACTCATTTCATAATAAATACAAGCAAAACAATCATCAAATATCAACTTCTAACATCTCCATACCTTCCATAACCCCTCATCTTAACCCAATGTCCTAATTAGAATTGAAAACCCAAAGTTCCCCCAAATGTGATTTTCTCATATCAATACCCATCATTAACCACAATACAAATCATCAACAACATTCTATCAATCATCCAAACTCAAAAACTCATAACTTAAGGTTTGGGTCAAAGCTTCTTACCTATATTCAATCTATTTTCTTCCTTAACAATACTAGTTGATCCCCTTCTTCTTTTTTTAGGGTTTAGCTTGAATGAATTACCCTTGACAAGCTTAAACTCTTTATAAGAAAATGCAAACTTTCTCCATTTCTCTCTTCTCCCTCAACTCACGTTTGTGCCAAGAAAAAAATGAAGAAATATTTTCCTTTTTATTGTATTATTCTTAACTTAACCAATTTTCTAGAAAAATGTAGGCAATTCATTAGTTGGGCTTTAGACTTCTCTCTTCATTTCTTTTAATTTTTTGTTGGCCCAAGAAGGAAATCAAAGAAAATTGGGATTAATGTTAAGTAAGTGTTCGTTGTTCCTAAATCGATCCCGTAAATTATTTTCTAGCCCGGAAAAGAAAATCCCAAGCGTCCAAAGCCGAGCAAAACTATTTGAGGTCGTTACAAATTCTCCCCCCTTAAAATGATTCGTCCTCGAATCAAAATGTTTAAAGGAAATAGTGTGTACCTTCATCCGTGAAGAGTTGGGGATATTGCGCTCTCATGGCTTCTTTCGGTTCCCAGGTAGCCTCTTGTTCCTTGTGATGTTGCCAAATCACCTTGACCGAATGAACCCATATAGATCATATCTTCCTTGTCTCTCTTCCCACAATAGCTACAGGTTGTTCCAAATAAAATAAGTCTTGATGGATATCAACTGTCTGAGGCTCCAACACATGAGATTCGTCACGCAAATACTTCCGTAACATAGATACGTGAAAGACTGGATGTATCCTGTCCATGTTAGGTGGAAGCGCCAATTCATAAGCTCTTCCTCCAACTCTCCGAAGAATCTTGAATGACCCAATAAATCTAGGGCTGAGTTTACCCTTTTTACCGAATCTCATGACTCCTCTGAAATGAGATACCTTCAGAAACACAAAATCCCCAAACTGAAACTCCAAATCCTTCATCCGGTGATCTCCATAACTCTTTTGACGACTTTGAGCCGTACTCAACCTCTCTTTGATCAGCTTTACTTTTTCTATGGCATCTTGTACGAAATCAAGTCCCAATAACTTCTCCTCCTCGATTTCAAACCATCCAACTGGCGACCTACACTTCCGCCCATAGAAAGCCTCGAATGGTGCCATTTGAATACTTGCTTGATAACTATTATTATAAGTGAATTCTATAAGTGGCAAACACTGGTCCCAACTACCCTCAAATTCAATCACAAAAGCTCGAAACATGTCTTCCAATGTCTGTATGGTACGCTCCGACTGACCATCAGTCTATGGGTGAAAAGCTATGCTAAAGAGTAACTGTGAACCCAAAGCCTCATGAAACGACTGCCAAAACTTAGAGGTAAATTGAGAACCTCAATCGAAGACAATTGAGATAGGTACTCCATGCAATGACACTACCTCATCTAGGTACAATTTGGCATATTAGGCTGCTGTAAAGCTAGTCTTCACTGGAAGAAAATGTGCTGATTTAGTTAATCTATCTACTATCACCCAAATAGAATCACAGCCCTTTGAGGTATGCGGGAGTCCGACGATAAAATCCATAGTGATTTTCTCTCATTTCCACTCTGGCACATCTAAACTCTGCAGCTTTCCTGCTGGTTTGTGATATTCAGCTTTAACCTGCTGACAAGTGAGACACCTTGTGAAAAATTCAGCCACATCCATTTTCATGCCATCCCACCAATACAATTCCTTAAGGTCGTGATACATCTTGGTGATCCCATGATGCATGGTGTAAGATGAAGTATGGGCCTTTTCTAATATCGAGCGTTTCAATTCTGGAACTGGAGGAACAAGAATTTTATTATGCTTCCTGATGAGGTTTTCACCGTCTAAATAGTACTCATCCTCAGTGCCTTGCTGTAATCGACATCTAATCTGTTGCACCTCAGGATCTGCTTCCTGTGCAACTCTGATTTCATCAATGAGGGTGGACTTAACTTGAATCTGCGCCAACAACCCTTCTTACGTCGTCACCTGGAAATTCACTCCATCCAACACATAACTCTGTATCTGTTTGACTGGGTGCCATCTCTCAATTGGTAAATGAGCCAAACTTCCCATAGACTTCTGACTTAAGGAATCCGCGACAACATTAGCTTTGCCCATATGATACTGAATGGAGCAGCCATAATCTTTCAACAACTCTACCCATCTCCTCTGTCTCAAATTAAGCTCCTTTTGGCTCTGGATATATTCAAGGCTTTTGTGATCAGTGAAAATTTCAAACCTTTCACCATACAAATAATGCCGCTATATTTTCAGAGAAAATATTATTGCAGCCATCTCTAAATCATGAGTGTGGTAATTTTGCTCATAAGGCTTCAATTTTCTGGAAGCATAAGCAATCACTTTCCCTATCTGCATCAATACACATCCCAAACCCACTCTGGAAGCGTCACAGTACACTGTAAATCCTCCTGGTCCCGCTGGCAGTGCAAGAATAGGAGCAGTAGTCAATCGACATTTAAGTTCCTGAAAACTCTTCTCACAAGCATTAGACCATTCAAACTTCACATTCTTCTGAGTTAGCTGCGTTAATGGAGCAGCTATTCTGGAGAAATTCTCTACGAACCTCCTATAATATCCCGTTAATCCCAAGAAGCTATGAAAACTGACCATTCTGAAAGGCCGTACTAAACTCAATTCATGTCAGAGGAGGAGCGTCTCGTCATCGACCATTCTGAAATGACAGAAACCATGTATTGGCAATATCTCTCAGCTGAAAACTGACCAACTCCACCGCTCTCTCCGAAGAACACCCAAAGCTGTACATATCTGATCTGATTCCTCAATGAAACCACATGGATCAGGGGAGGTCACAACTCCCGAGAACGTGGGAGGATGAAGCTTTCAGAAATCATGTAAGGATACCAGTAGTTCTTATCGTTGCATGACCTGAACTGTTACTGGAAGCGGTTCATGGGGCATAACAGAAGGTCCGACTCGATATGTAGTAGGGTCTGGTATGTTTGGAGAAATTGTTGTTTGGTGAGCCATAGGAACTCCTACTGGTGGTGGTGGAACATGAGCGGTGGGTTCTGCAGCTCTTGGTTCTGGGCCTGGTGGCTGCGGCTGATGAGTAATTAACTGGGCTAAGGCTGCTACTGACTGCTGAATCTGTTGCAAACCCGCAACTACTGGGCCATTGGGCTGGACCACTGGCGCAGCTATACATTCCCCCACAATACGCTCATGAACTGACTTCACTCATTGCCCCCTATCTGGCTCAGGGGGAGGTGCTACTGATCTATGATCCAGATTTATGCCTTGAGGCACCCTACCGTGCCTAGGTCTACCCCTTACTCCGGTCTTTCTCTTGGGTGGCATGGAAATCTAAGAAGTTAAGAGAGAAAAGAAAATAGTCAATTACAGGTAAAAGAATTATAAGTGATTAGAATGAGACAAGCCTCGAGACAAGGTTACTAGAGTAAACAACCACTTATATATAGTATTACATCGGGTATACCACATATACAAGCCACTGCTACTCCCTTACCGCAGTCACTGACTCCCTAGACCATGCTCTGATACCATTTTTGTAACATCCCCAATTCGGAAATGTTACCGGCAAGCAACAGATCCCACTGTCGCCTAAGCCTCTAACTCACGTACTAGAACTCTTACTCTTATCATAAATGCTATGTCATGCTTATTCAATCACACATGCAACTTGATAACTTAATTAAAATTAAATGCTAGATCATGAAATCGAGCGTATGCATATATACATGTCTGAAAATATTTATAATATGTATACAAAATCAAGTACAAGTCAGTGATACATCAAAACGACATCCAGAAACTATATTCTATATGAACATAGATCTGGTAAAGTGGACCCGATGACTAGTGACTGCAGTGTAACACTTATCCTCGAACTGGGTATCCAAAAGCAGCACATGGCTAACCAAAAGAAGAAACCTGCAAAAGAACTGGGAAGTGGTGGGGGTGAGTCATGAGAATCTTAGTGAGTGGAGCTACAAAATAAGAAACTGAGTCAGAACATCTGAGTAAAATCATTCAATCTGAAAATACTTTTGAAAACTTTACTTGAAATCTGGGTATTTTCTTAAAATCTGAGAAAAGGCTTTCTAAAAATTTCTGTGAAAAATATCTCTGGCGTTGTGGAAAAACTTAACGCATGGGGGCGTTACGTATCGCTGTCCCCCATACGCCCAACTGGAATCGGAAGTGAAAATTCATGACTTTGGGGCGTTACGTATTGCCGTCCCCCAAAACATGCCACTCTTGTCCCTGAAACTGGTGGTCTTGGGGTGTTACGTATCGCCGTCCCCCAAGCCACTGAACTAGAGCTGGTAGTGCTGATCCATGCTACTACCCGACCCTAAAACCAGGGTCTATGGGCGTTACGTATCGTCGTCCCCCTAGCCCTGAACTACGTGTGCACACGGTCTCTATCCGTCAATTCCATAAGTAAGAGCTGAGGTGGGTTTTTCCCCCATGCCTCGAAAAATATCAGAGTATTGCTTTTAAACTTTAAAACTTTCAACTCAAACTTTACATAGAAGTAACTGATAATTTTAAAAAGGATAATGCCCTAAAGCATTAAAAATTAAGTCTCGAAATAAATCTTAATCTGAAACAAGTAATTATAAAATCTATCCATAAGAAAACAAATCTCCACTCACATATTTGAAGTCTGGTCAAGCTTCCTTCACGTTGTTGGAGGCAAACACGGCTCCAGATGAGTATCTATATGGGATACAAGAGGTTAGAATCACAATTTATAAAAATATGGTTCGAAAACAAAATAAGTTCTTTAACCTAGCTGGATTACTCTCTTAGAACTTTTCTATCCCTTTAAGGAAATGTAAAATAAAATTTAGGCCCTTAGTTACACATTGCATCTTCCGAAAAATTTTCTTGTTTTTTGGGCTCGCGTTGCGACGCAGGTCCCACCAGCGTCACGTTGCGCCCGTGCAAATTGATTACACGTCTCTGCCTTGATCGCGTCGCGATGTGCCAAGCATGCGTCGTGACGTGCCAGTGTCAATCAGATGCCCCTCTCTGTCTCGTTTGCATCCTGACGCGACGCTGAATTCATGACCATAATTTTTTTTCCTTCAATGATTGATTCCAAAACTCTTTTCATAATAAACACAAGCAAAACAATCATTAAATATCAACTTCTAACATCTCTATACCTTCCACAACCCCTCATCTTAACCCAATGTCCTCATTAGAATTGAAAACGCAAAGTTCCCCCAAATGTGATTTTCTCATATCAATACCCATCATTAACCACAATACAACTCATCAACAACATTCTATCAATCATCCAAACTCAAAAACTCACAACTTAAGGTTTGGGTCAAAACTTCTTACCTCTATTCAATCTCATTTCTTCCTTAAGAATACTAGTTGATCCCCTTCTTCTTCTTTTATGGTTTAGCTTGAATGAATTACCCTTGACAAGCTTCAACTCTTTCTAAGAAAATGCAAACTTTCTCCATTTCTCTCCTCTCCCTCAGCTCATGTTTGTGCCAAGAAAGAAATGAAGAAATATTTTCCTTTTTGTTGTATTATTCTTAACTTAACCAATTTTCTAGAAAAGTGTAGGAAATTCATTAGTTGGGCCTTTGGGCTTCTCTCTTCCTTTCTTTTAAATTTTTGTTGTCTCAAGTAGGAAATCAAAGGAAAATTGGGCTTAATGTTAAGTAAGTGTTCATTGTTCTTAAATCGATCCCGAAAATTATTTTCTGGCCCGGAAAAGAAAATCCCAAGCGTCCCAAGCCGAGAAAAACTATTTGGGGTCGTTATAATTTATCTGTATTTCCCCATAATCACTCATTAATATCAAATATTGGTAGTGATTACACATAAAGTCTTGGGAAAAAAAATTTCGAAAATATTTTCATAGTTACATGTTAATTGATTTACTGGTTCACTGAACCGGATGACCGGGCTAATCTGAAAATCTATTCAGCTGTGGAATCGGACCAACCCATTGTTACAGTGATTCGTTCACTGTAGCAGTGGCCGATCACTGTAATTTCAACAATTAAAAATTTTACCCATAGTGTGGTTTTTGTCGAAAATTTCCAAAATACTTCTAAAATAATCCTGAGAAATTTTCTATATATCATAAGCAGTGCTACAATAATTCAAGTAATGTGGCAAATAATAATAATTTCTATAAATTATGATTTTTCTCCTAATGCGGTTTTACGGAAAATTTCCAAAACGCTTCCAGAATGATTTCGAAAAATCTCAAGATTTTTTCTTACGTATTATTACATATTCAATTATATCCACAACATCTTAATTTCACAAATTAGGCCACAATTGAATTAATTACATAAGTAATCACCTAATTCATCCAAAATCATGCAAATACAAATTCATAATTACGAATTGAGAGTCAACCACTATAAAATAACTCAAGAACAATTTTAGGTCACTAAGGAATGACTTAAGCAACTCTACAATGAAAATTTGGTGTCCTACACTATAATTTGACTTAATTACACTAATTATTCAATTTAATTTACACTTACTATAAAAGCTTCCGATTAGGGTTTCTAAATATAAGTTAACACCAAAGGATGAAAGAATCACAATTATATTAAATATAATTATTTGGAAATATAAATAAATAATTTTAACCAAATAAAATTAAAAATTATCTCAATTTCACTCATTTTGGTTTTGGTTGATTCCAATTGTTCTTCCACCATCTCTAATTTTGGTGAATTAATCAAATCCTAATAAAGTCTTATTTTGCTCTCTCTCAAATGAATAATTCATTACAAAATTTTCCCAAGCCATTTTTTTTTTCTCAAATGGCCAAAAATATGCACTTATATAGAGGAAGATCATTGGTAATATTGATAAGTAAAATACATAGATAAAATATTTACCAAATTTAGCCAAATATATATGGTTATAAATTTAGCCAAGTATCAATCTTATCTTATTAGATTAGAATATTTCAAGAATATTTTAGAATAAATAATTATTAAATTAATTAAATTTTAATTATTTAAATAATTATTTATTGATATGTGTCAAAATTCAATTGAATCTAATGTGCATCTAATAGGGTGGGATTTGAAAAGCCACATTCAATTCAAGTGTCGTTTATTAATGTTCTTAAAATTTTAGAAAAATCCAATTTCCGAAACTTTGAATTGATGCTTTTATTATATTTTACTAAGTTCGAACTTAAATAAACAATCTTAAAATTATGAAGGGCTTGACAAAGCACGATCCATTTACCCACCCTATCATCTAATCAAATTATATATCATATGTATATACACATTAGATATAAAAATACCCCGACATTTGTAAAGTTACGAATATACTGTATTATTCGTAATTAATTGTCTTAGTGCTCTACGAGTATACTTTATTAGTGTAACTCTCCAGATTTAGGTATATTTGTCATGTAACACATTTTATATCCATAATTTGCCTACTCGATAATTATGACGACCATAGCAACCATGCTGAACCATATAAGTCGAGGTCTAAACATACCGTATAGTCTATATTCGAATTGTACTAGAGATATAGATGAGAATGTCAAATCTCTATAATATACAATTCATATATGTGTCACAACACATTCGTGATCTCTCAATCAACATTCGTAACTCGTTTCCATAATATACTATGGCAAGAGATTTAAAGATCACGAAGTTGATGCCTAAATCCCTCATGGGATTGACAAAACCTCTTTGGATACATCACATTATATCATGAGCATCAGTCTACATTTAACAAATAGACGGAGGTCTGGTATAAATAAATCATTGACATGACTGTTATTAAAGTATAGAGGATCACTTATGTTGGGTTCCTAGAACATGCCAAGGATCTTCTAAGTCATGATTCGTGTGACTACTAAAAGAAGTTGCAGAAAAAACTTACATTGCTCGGTTGGATGGATGTAGAGATTTCAAAAACTTTTGAATCCTTTTGTATGAATGTTGAGCTCCAAGCTTCCAAAGTGTGTTCCAAACTCTTGGGATTAGTTTCCCTAACACCTTGAATGACTCCTTAAAGTGCTAGCTCACTTGAATTTTTGCAACAAAAATTCTATGTTGATAGATGAAGCTTTCGGCTTTGAGAGGTAAATGAGAGGAGAGAGTTTTGATTTTGTGTTGTTTTTTATTTTCTAAAATCAATTACCAAATACCAAAAACCAAGTTGGTATTAGTCATTCAAAATGATTAAAAAATACAAAGTTTGTTGAGCATTTGTTGAGTGAAAAACAAGCAAAGCAAGATTTACACTCTACCATCAACAACTTCCATCACTAGTCAAAAGTGTGATGTAAGTCAAGTGGGTCCCACCACTTGTAAATTTCGAATTTACGTCGAACAATCTCAACGCGCAACTTCGCTCGGGATCGGGTTCGTTTAATTCCGAATTAACGAATTTGCCGTTGCGACATTATTACTAAAGTCGCTTACGAATTAATTCTAAATTAATTCGTTCGCCCGGATTAAAATCCAATTTTAATTCTGCTTTGAAATCTAATTTCAATTAATATATCAAATATATTATTTAATCGATTAATTCCAAATTAATCGTTCTCTCTCTCTTAATCAAATTTTATCCCAGATAAATTCTTGTTGTAATTAATCCCAGATTAATTTTCTCTCTTTTCTAATTAATCCTAGATTAATTCTGTTTGAGTCAAACGTCATCGGTGAATCTTTGGAAGCGACCCATGAGATTCCTGGATATGTTGGTAGTAAATCCGGTCGTCGGACTATCCAAACACGTGCGTACCTGGTACCACGTTCTTACCGATTTACAAGACATGGTTGGCTTTTAGCAAAACACCGTGCCTACCAAATTCTCCAGAAATATTATTTTAAGGAATACATAATCTATACCAGGCGTAGTATACTAAATATTGCGTATTGGGATCCAATATCAGAAGTCACATGCTAGGACTGGGGCTGGAATTGTGTCTGCCCCGTACGAAACATATATCATATAACTAGAAACTAGTCTATTTAATCAGATAATCATGACCTTGTCATATTATCCCGATAGTTGCAACATATTAGAGTACCAGTTCTGTATCCCTGCGTGATCATCATCTCCATATGACTGAAGTGACACTTCCATCTTGACATCACACCCAATACACTACGATTCTCAATAAATCCAGAAGGGGCATACACAGAACCTGTTAAAGTCCCGGATGACCAAAACCAAAGCGTATTGATTGTTGCAAGTACTAGTGATGCAAGTCTCTGGTTAAGACCAAATACACATACCCTGATTCGGATTCCCATAGACACATAGTCATACTACCAATGAGATTCCGAGGGGTCTATCCAGAGCGAAGCTGTTTCCATACAATTGGTAAACAGAACATCC
>SKCR01026565.1:0-144167 GCA_019454045.1 Zanthoxylum bungeanum
CCGAACCACGTTAAATCTCTTTGTCGATTGGTGTATTTATCTGTCTTTTGCTAAGTTTGCTTTTGGTCCCCCATAACCAAACAAATTCACCATTGAGGGAGGATTGTCTCGGGAGTAATATTCCCATATTGCCCCTGAGACTAAAATCAGCTGTCAACAGATTAGAACTGAAATAAGTTGGAATAAAAATGTGGAATAAGAATTAAATTAAGTTGTTTACTTGAGTTGTAGAAATTAAAATCGGAATTAATAGTATTCTCATTGTCATATTTATTGTATTTTATAATCGAAATGATTGTTAAAAAATTATATAAATACCATCAATTAAAAGTATAATAATAATAATAATAATAATAATAATAATAATAATAGTAATAATAATGACGTTTATTATTATTATTATTATTATTATTATTAATGGGCTTTTATGTGACACTCTTCTTACGAAAAACGGACCTACCTTTTATGAGGCAATTTGTCTGTTTTTTAAGGATGTAACCGCTTTGACTATGTACAGTTTTATTCCCGTATGGAGCCTCCCCACATAGAGTTATTTTTTGGGGTTTAAAGCATATCATACATTATTATTTCAAATCATGTAGGTACGGTGACTTAAATCTTGAACTTTGAAATCTTTTATAAGATTTTTAATGAAAATTCGTAATTATCCTAAGGTTCTGACCCTATGCGGAATTAACACAATAAATCAAGACAAGTCCTGACTATTGATTCTATGGATTTTTAACAAGCAACCTCAATATCAAACAATTAAAATATAATGCAGAATATTAAAAGCAATCACACAAAATCAACACAAATATTTTGATGACGAAGTGGAAAACTCGTGCAAGTAAAAAATCACTTCGAGTATCTCGGCTATCAGCCCAAATCTACTATAAAGAGAAAAACTTACAGTGATGGTAAAAGACCTATGATGACAACTTCACCGACTTTAGTACCTACATACTGCAAGAACTCGAAGAACTCATCGAGCCCGTACCCCCACGATTTTCTTCAGAACCTCTGAAGTCTCTGAGTGAATCAACTTGCAAACTCTGAACGCCGAAACTCCGACTGCCAATCTTCCTCCTAGAGAATTATGAAGGCTTAGGAAGTTGGGTTTGGTTGTGTTGATGGTAAATCAAAGAAAGGTTTCATCAAACATATAGAAGACATGAGAAGCAAGGAATCTTCAAGGTGAAATCAAGAAAGTTGAAAGCTATCAATGTTTTTGGCTCAAAGGAGTTGTGTTTCAACACTTGTGAAGGTAGCTCAATGTTTGTTTATATAGGTAGGGCAAAAGAAAAGGGTTTCCTAGTGTTATTTTGACTTTAAAATATGTCTAAAGTTTTCTACTTACGCACGGGCGTTCGAACGCACTTCAAACTCAACTCAAACATAAAGTTTATGCCTGAAAACGTTCGAACGGAAATACGAACGCCACACGAACACGTGTCGCGGACTGGTTTTCAGGTGCAACTTAAAATACTTGTAACTTTCTCGTCCCTTGGCCAAATCATGCGTTCTTTATGGCGATTGTATTCGAGTCTACTTTCCAATGAAATTGACCTCATGTCAATTGGAGCTCTAAATCTTATGGAATATTTAAATGAGTGAACATCACTCGGATAACTCCATCAGATTTTGTCCAAATACTTGTCCAATTACTCTGAGATCTTCAAGACTCATTACAACTCAATTGAACTTGTTTTGTTATGGATATTGCCAACAAAAATGGAACTAACAATCTCCCTCTTTGGCATTCTGTGACAAAATACTACATAATACAAAGACTACGGTAAAAGACCCAAAAAGAAAATAGTCAACTGCCAACTATCACAACAATGACTTATTGCATTAAGACTCGATCTAATACCTAACCGAGTAGTCTTGAAATCAATGCCACCTCTGCAACAAACATGTTTACTTGAAACATCCACAAACAACAATATACCGTGAAAACATTGGGATTATTAAGAATTAAATTAAGCAACATGTGTAAAACTCATGCATGTACAAGTAGATATTTAACTCTCCTTAAAACGGAGATATCAAATGGATATTCTACTCCCCCTTAATCTACTCTCCCCATTTTTGTCATAAAATGACAAAGGAGAAATGTACCATGATAAACAACATGAGATAACTCATGCAAGGGTATATGCAAACAGAACTTACTCCCTTTCACTAATAGGCCCACATAGTTAGCTTAAAATCATACGGGAAGTATACACCCATATATATGCAAAACAAATGGTATGCATTGACAAGGAGCACACACAAGCACACAATGAGGTAAAAAAAAAATTAATCAAAAACTGACTGAAATAGCACTTCAAGCAAATACAATGATATTCAATCATTATTCAGCTGTTTATGACATGAAATAATATGCATCATTTTAAATTTGGCTAAATACAACACTTATGCATATGACATAAACACCAAAACATAACAAGCACTTGCGTGAAAAAATAAGTGCACAACGAATCAAGGCTTAAGACCTTATTTTATGAGCTGGACACAGCCAAAGAAATCCATATTTTAACAAACCAAGTCCACAAAATAGATGTTCAAACCCAGCACCACTAGGACCTGAAAATAAGCAACATTGGTTGCTTGCTATGTTATTTTCCCCATAACTATCATGAGCTCATAAATAACAACTCTTTTGAGTGAATGGTTTTGCCCTTATCTTTTGAATTTGGCCCCATTGGCTCTTTTACACTTGAGTCTCATGTAAATTTTCCTTTTTTTTTTAATTTTATTTCTTTTTGTTTTTACAAGGGGATAACACGAGGTCATATAGTCAAATGTCACACTATTTAGTGAGCAAAGTATGGTAGAAATTAGATTGCTAGTCCAAAAACTCATACATGCGACCAAGCCTTGAAAAAAAACGGTGTATGTGAGGTGCAAACACAAGATATACCAAGAGTTTTTATCACACACACTCATACATATAGAGCATCAAGAAAAATAAAAGCATATTATACATGCATAACCATATATCCTACATACTATGATCCTATGCACATGCGTTTCATGCTCGAACAAGCCACAAAAATATTTTTGGTCTTTTTCAATTTATATAATTTTTTTATTTTTCAGTTTTAACACGCACAAAAAAAATGTAAAGACACAACATGGCTTGTCAATATCCAATGGTACATGAAGTTGTATCCCGAGTACAGATCATACTACCGTCCATTCGAAATCGGCTATGAAATTTATGTATGGGTTTCCATCCTATATACCAAGGAATACATAACAAAAATAAGACTCACACACTCATATGCAATGAAAAGAAAATAAACGTGTAAAAACATAAAACACTCGCACATACACATGCAATGTGAAAATAAATACAACTTCTAAGAAGAGTTACATCGAAGTGCACTCTCATCATGCCTGTCAAGATATTCAGAAGTAGATGGGAAATCATCTTGCTTCCTTACCCAAACCTTTCTAGGAATCTCTTTCATTTGAGAATTCCTAGTCAACACATCAAGTTTCTCACTAAGGAATTGTGCTTGTTTGATTAATGCAGAAACTTGAGACACTAGATTTGAGGAATCAAATCTAGGTGACACACTTTTAGGCTTCTTCTTTTATTTGTGCAACATGAAACACTTAAACCTAATGTGTCTTGTATTCCCACAGTGATGGCACACATACACAAACCTCGAATGAGAGCGAGGTTTACCCACCACACCTTTAGATCGAGGTTGGGGGCATAAACTGAGGTACAAAGTGAGGAATCACATGACTACACTCACCAAGCTTTTTACCTAAGTCATGTTTAGGAGAGACAAACACAACTCTAGACGATGACGCCTTATTGCAATTAGGCTCAATTCTAATTCCTAATATGCAGTCTAGTTTTTTATTCCCACTAGAAAATACAGACAATTGGGTTCTAGCATCGTCAAGTTCAGTTTCTACAGTTTTGACTCTATCAACTAGACCTCTATTCCTCTCCTCAAGGTCATCAATCAATAAAAGGCTATGCTCAAACTTACCTTGAGCTTCGTTCTTTTCTAGATCTACTTTATTCAGCCTCCTATTGACCTCTATATTCGCCTTCTTGATAGCTAGACTCTCATTAAACAGTTCAGTATAAGCTACCTGAAGACTTTCCTCATCTACAGACTCATCGTGAGAGAATTTTGAATCAGCATCACTAACAATAATCTCTCTCTCACCAGACACACTAGCAGCAAAGGCCATAAAATTGCTTTTGTCTTTAGGAGACTCATCAGAAGTATAGCCACCTTCTGAATCACTAAGAGAGACTGTCATGACTTTCTTACCTTTAGCCTTAAGGTATGTGGGACACTAAGATCTAATGTACCCATATCCTTCACATTCATGGCACTGGATACCACGGGGTCTACTACCCATATCATCTCTAGACTCTCTCCTGCTATGCCTACTCTCTCTAGGCCTATCATCCCTATCCTTATCACTGATGTGACCATTCTTCTTCAGCTTAAGAATTTTTTTGAACTTCTTTGCAAATATGGCTAGATCCTGATCCGTGAGGGTATCATCATCATCACTTAACAGATCATTAACAACTTTATTCACGATTTTCATCGCTATAGTCTTTGGTTGTTTATAACCAGGAAGCTTTCTCTCATAAACCTGCAGCTTTCCTACGAGGTCTTATAGTTTAAGCTGATTGAGGTCATTGCTTTCCTAGATGACGGTGATCTTGGGTAGGAACTTATCAGGTAAAGATCTAAGGATTTTCCTAACTATCCTACTAGTAAGGATAGTCTTACCTAGGTTAAAACTTGAGTTAACGATATCGTTAATATCGGCATAAAATTCATCAAAGGTCTCATCATCCTTCATTCTGGCGACCTCAAACCTAGTAGCAAGATCCTTGAATCTATTATTTTCAACAGACAGTGTGCCCTTATGCACAATCTGCAGAATATCTCAAGCATCCTTGGCTATTTCACACATGAAAATTCTCCTAAATTTAGTAGAACAAACAACACAATGAATGACATTAATTGCCTTGTTGTTCCTGCTGTTAGCATAAAATTCATCTTTGGTCCAAGTCCAGGTCAATCTATCTTTAGGGGAAGAGACCCCATCAACTATAATCACGTGAGGTTTCCACACGTACTCTACTGTCATCCAGACCCTCTCATCTAAGGACTTAAGGAACACTCTCATGAGAACCTTCCAATGTAAATATTTAGTCTCATCAAATAATGATGGAAAATTTAAAGGTTGGCTTCTTTCCATAGCTAACGGGTCAAGGATCAAGTTCAGGCTCTGATACCAATTGAAAGTTCGTAATTATCCTAAGGTTCTGACCCTATGCGGAATTAACACAATAAATCAAGACAAGTCTTGACTATTGATTCTATGGATTTTTAACAAGCAACCTCAATATCAAACAATTAAAATATAATACAGAATATTAAAAGCAATCGCATAAAATCAACACAAATATTTTGATGACGAAGTGGAAAACTCGTGCGAGTAAATACCACTTCGGGTATCTCGGCTACCAGCCCAAATTCACTATAAAGAGAAAAATTTACAGTGATGATAAAATACCTATGATGACAACTCTACCGACTCTATTACCTTTAGACTGCAAGAACTCAAAGAATTCCTCGAGCCCGTACCCCACGATTTTCTTCAGAACCTCTGAAGTCTCTGAGTGAATAAATTTTGCAAACACTGAACGCCGGAACTTCGACTGCCAATCTTCCTCCTAGAGAACTCTGAAGGCTTAGGAAGTTGGGTTTGGTTGTGTTGATAGTAAATCAAAGAAAGGTTTCACCAAACATACAGAAAACAGGAGAATCAAGAAGTCTTCAAGGTGAAACCAAGAAGGTTGAAAGCTATCAATGTTTTTGGTTCAAAGGAATTGTGTTTCAACACTTGTGAAGGTAGCTCAATGTTTGTTTATATAGGTAGGGCAAAAGAAAAGAGTTTCCTACTGTTATTTTGGCTTTAAAATGTATCTAAAGTTTCCTACTTACGCACGGACGTTCGAACCCTTTCAAACTCAACTCAAACGTAAATTTTCTGCCTGAAAACGTTTGAACGGAAATACGAACGCCACACGAAAGCGGGTCACGGACTGGTTTTCAGATGCAACTTAAAATACTTGTAACTTTCTCATCCATTGGCCAAATCATGCGTTCTTTATATGTATGAGATCATCTTCGAGTCTACTTTCCAATGCAACTGACCTCATGTCAATCTGAGTTCTAAATCTTCTGGAATATTCAAATGAGTGAATATTGCTCGGATAACTCCATCAGATTTTGTCCAAATACTTGTCCAATTGCTCCGAGATCTTCAAGACTCATTACAACTCAATTGAACTTGTTTTTTTGTTTTTTTTTTTTTTACGGATATTGCCAATAAAAATGGAACTAACACTTAAGTCACCATGTGGTACCATTATGCCAAGATCTTGTGTCATGGCCTTAACCAAACCGTGCGACCTTAAGAGCCAAATTGGGGTGTTTGACTCCCAAACGGCCTTTAAAAATACTACTTAAATTATAGGGGAGAGAGCCACGAAATTGAGAAGAGAATATGAATGAATACTTGTTGCATTACTTTATACGAGGTTTTGTTTATATACACATCAAGTAAATTTACTATTATAAGACAGCAAAGCAATTAATGGTAAGAATCATACTACAACAGGGAAGAATCTAGTTAATGAAGGAAATAAAATACATGTATGTCCTTTATATTATTTAGGAGGTAAAGTTTTGTTCCTAATAAAGATTAATTAGCATAAATAAGGTTTCAAGTCAGCATTGAGTACTCAATCCCAAAATAAGATAAAATTATGCAAAATAAGGTATCATCGCAAGTATTAGAAGACAACTAATAGTTGAAATGCGGCCTCAAGATTGGCCCAATACTTAGTCATGTAGTTGGGCTGTAAAATAAGTGTGTAGCCATACGAAGAATCGTCACGCATGGGGTAAATAAGTTGGGACGTGACACTTGACCTAACGGTACAATGATGGAATTTAAGAACTTTTTATAGACTTTAAAAATTCATGGTTCAGGTTACACTAAAAACAATTTGCCCACAAAAATAACCATCCCACGCGGAAAGAGCTCCCTACGGAGACAAAATCATGCGAGGATGAGGGATTCTGATCATTCTCAAATAGCCTCGTGCACATTGTGTCAAATTAAAATACTGGCCGGACTTATTGAACATATAATTGGAAAAAAAAAATTGGACACCTTTGCTCTGTCTTAACTAACTATAAAAATGTCAAATATACACCACATTGAAGATGTATAAGAGCCTAAAAAGGCCAAATTATTTTTTTAGCCCGCACATTTTAAAGATTTTACATATCACCCTAATTTTTATCATTACATTTATGTTTAGTTTGGTTAGAGTATAAGTTAGTATAGAAAAATAATCTCATGAAATTATAATTTTTTGAGAATACAAGTTAGCGTTAATTATATATTTGGTATAACATTTAAATATTAGCTTATAAATTTATCAAACTTTACATCAAATGGTGTCTTAAAATAGACGCCATTTTTTAGGTGAAATCCTCAAAAGTTATTGACTAATGTTATTTTTATAATTTGAGGTGATTGGTCGTAATCGAATATTATAATGAAAAAATTAGAATCCTTAATTATTTAGAGGTTATAAGAAAAACAAATTTGGCGCGCTCTGACAATCGAAAGAATTTTATACAAATTAGTCCAAAACTGAGCAAATTTCAACCATAAAGCTGAATCATCAATCTCATTGGTTTTTTAAGACTGCCGGAGCCAGAAAGCAGAACTTCCTAAAGTACAAAACATGAATATCTCCATATGAAGGCAGCACCTTGCAGTATAGCTTTCAGTTTTTTGGTCATGGCGGAGGGGGAAGATCTGGGGATACTGATACTGGATACAGAAGATACTGTTCAGGGATATAGAAGATCATGTTCATGCATAAGTCCGACGACAGAACAGGAAGATCTGGGGATACAGAAGATCATAACACGAGTGATTCGGCAGATTTGGATTCGAACTATAGCAGCCAGAGAGGTAATTGATACAACAGCAACATTTCTCTAAGCTAGAACAAAGGTTGCTACATATGCATTGCCAAGAAAAATCACAAACTTAATAGTACCAAACCTACAGATTAACACCGATGTTTTAACTTAGAATAAACACACCGATCCCAAATAAAAAAAAAAAAGGAAAGAAAGAAAGAGCTTAAACTATCAAGAGGAACCACCAATTGAATTCTGTGACTGGGTGGCGGATCTCAATTTTTCATACGCATCCACGGAGGCATGAGCGAAGTCTGACATAGCACGGAAAAGATCAGGCAAGCGTAACTTAAGACTCCCCAGAGACTTTTCTCGCACTTGAAGACTATGTCTCCGGTGCTCTTCCACTTCTTCTTCTAGCCTCTTCCTCAAGCTCTCAACCACAATTTGCCTGTCCAGAACAGGATCTTTGGCATTGGCATCATCACCCCTCTCTGCCTCAGATTCATCAGAATGGGTTTTCTTGTACTTCCGGTGCCATTCCTCAAATGCCTGTTTCTTTCTCAAAAGCTCTTTCCTGGTTTCCTCGCACTTTTCCTTCAGCTTCATCTCTTCTTCCTGATGAAGCATTATGTTTTTTATCACGGCGGCAAAGGATGAAATTGCAGATTTTGCTAGCTCATCTGGAAGCTTTTCAAGGTAATCATGCCACGCATGTAGGAGGGCTTGGATTGGGGGATTTGTGGCTCTTGGTGGTGATGTGACTTTCTCTTTCAAGCTGCTTTCAATGGGGATGAGATTTAACTTTAACCAGCTATTTAGAGCTTGGATGAACTGTTTTTGATGATTCACTAACTTTTCAAACTCCTTATGCCATTGTTGGACAATATTAAATAGTTCTTCAGTGCGTTCGTGGTGGTGCACCGTTGTTTCCTTGACAGCATGGGCGACATCAAGAGGCTTGAGTTCTGAAACAATGCTCAGCTGACTGTCATGATGTATGCACATATTTTCCCACATTTTGGCCATTCTGCAGGGAGAGAGTTAAACATGCATCGTCATTGCGAAATTCATTTTGGGTTTCTAAAGAGCATTAGCCATTAAGTGCAGCAATACAACAACAGATTGCCAAACACCACAAAACTCATTAAGATAATTTCAAACAAAAAAATCGGAAGGATAACAAATGAAAGCAAGAGAACTGTTGTTTTTTTTTTTTTTTTTCCCGCAACATGTACCTAGGTCCATTTATAAGAAAGACA
This sequence comes from Zanthoxylum bungeanum, assembly GCA_019454045.1. Classification (NCBI taxonomy): domain Eukaryota; kingdom Viridiplantae; phylum Streptophyta; class Magnoliopsida; order Sapindales; family Rutaceae; genus Zanthoxylum; species Zanthoxylum bungeanum. Next base: position 9,278 of record SKCR01026565.1, read on the forward strand.
ACTGAGATACCTGGGCCAAGACGCTACAAGAATTCCAAACTACAACAAGTGTTGCATGATTTATTGATCAGGCAACTATTTTATATACTACAAAAAGATACCAGGCTGGTGCAAAAGCAAGGAGCTAAAGAGTAACTATCAAATACAAGAATAAATTTCACCAGATATTTTACCACCTAAAAGCAACAGAATGCAAAATATTGATGTATATTGTATGCGTAAAACAAATAAAATTGATGAAAACCATAATCTGTTCTTAATGCACAACATAAGAGGATACTATAACGGAGAAGGCACAAATTGACTTTCCGAATAAGTATCTAAAAATAGAAGTTTACCCATTAACAAGAGCAACAAGTTTCGGGTACAACTCCGCATCACGTAACCGATTTACTTCTGAAACTGATGAATCCATGGTCTGCATGTCAACTACATATTTTGTATGCAGATGGGCTACAGATGCTTTTGTTTTTTCCAACATTTCATTAGTGGCTCCACGTTTCTTCAGCTTATTTAGAACAGAAACCTTCCTTTGATACTCAAGCTTCATAATCTCAGCTTGCTATAAACATGACCAAAACCTCAATGAGGCTCCACACAACAGCATATTAACATTAAATAAAAGAGACAGTTCTTGCCAAATGCCAAATGCCAAATGCAATAAGATTTCAGGAAAGGGAATTGATATTTCATCAGTAGATTTTTTAAGAATATAATCATTACCCTAAAATGTACACACATCTGTCTTCAATAATAACAGTCCACCAAAAATCGGAATCAAAAAATTGATAATGATAAAACGTACCTTCACTTCTTCAAAAAGTTTCTTTTCCCATGCCAACATTTTATCCAACACTATAGCAAGAGTCTCGTCGTCTTCTAAATCAACATCATCCCTCCCACCTTTGCCAGGCGGTAAACCCAAACCCCTAAAGGACCTATTCCACGTAATAACACGCATGACCCTTGCAGAATGATCAATAAGTGCTGTAGCCAATAAAGCACATAACTTATTAAAAAAATATCAACATGATAGCACCATTAATTTCATTTACTCAATGACAAGTAAATTCCTTCATCTTAACACTTAAATAATAGAAAAATGAAAACTTTCTAATATAACTTTAAAGTGAACTTCAGCAACAACTTAAAAAAAAAATTAGAAAAAAAAATCTTGGATGCAAGTATGCAACCTTCACTTTTAAAAACAAAAAGGCATGAACAGATCCAATCGAATGCCGATGAGAGATTCTAAAACAATCAAAAGACGATATAAAAGACAAAACATATAATGCAAAGCCCCATCTGCTCACATAAAAAAAAAAAGAGAATAAACCCACAAGACTAAATATTATAAAATTCAAGTAAGATCTACATTCTACAACAACTTTTTGAGCAAAATTCCGAGAACAAAATGCAGCAAAACATAAAAACAGATCAATAAACATGAAATCAAATGGCATGAAACTGTAAAATTACCGCGATTATCAGCAAAATTAGAGTGATAATGTAGCCTATTAGCCTCAAGCATGTTTGAAACATCTTTAGCTGATTGCGAACTCTTCAAGAAATGATCATCAATCTGATTCAATATTTGCATCAAACTCACCGTCGCAATTGCTCTCCTACTACCATCAAACTCCGGCGGCGCTGAGCTCGCATGCTCAATCACCACCTTCCCCTCCGCCTTCTCCGGCTCACTAACATTAATATCACCATCATTCTTCATAAAATTATCAATACTAATATTATTTTTAACATTTTTATTAATGTTAATGCTATTATTTTTAATAGCATTCACATTCACATTCACATTTTCCACATTCTCCTCCATTGTTGACGCATTGTTCATATGGGGCTCCTCCTCCTCCTCTTCCTCTTCTTCTTCTCCTTCTCCAGTGTTATTCAAACTGGGGCCCGCCAAGTGATCATCCACCAGGAAGAAATAATCCCACGCCGTATTCGGCATCGGCCGCATCTCCGGTGTCCTCGGTGATGAGGTGGAAGCCGACGCTATATCCCCGTGGGACACACCAATTTTATTTTTGTTCTTTTCGGCGTTGCTTTTATCTTCTTCTTCCTCTGCTTCTTCTTCATCAACGTCGTCGTCGTCGTCTTCGTCTTCTTCCTCTTCCTCGTCTTCGGTGATGGTGACGTTGTCGAACTCCAAAGTGTGCTTTTTGTTCTTCGAAATGGACGGCATGCTGACGGCGCGCTTGATGGGGCTGGGGGAGAAGTTAGGGAGCGGCGGGGGAGGAGGCGGGAGTGGGTCTAGGGATGACGACGACGGCGGCGGAGGAGGAGGAAGCGGAGTGGGGTCCACTGGCTGTTCGAGATGTTCCTGGCTGTCTTCGGCTTCGCCGTGGGCGAAGTCACTCAAGGCGGCGCCCATGTTCTTGAGAGCGAAGGAGTAGCCGGAGTGGCCGGAGGCGAATGCGTTGCGAGCTGAAACCGCATCCTTCATAAGATTCCGACGGTCCTTGCTACGCGCCACCGTTTCTTCATTGTCTATTTTCGACTGAGCACACCCCATCAGCTTACTAAGTAAAGTTTTAATTTTTTTTTTCTTCAAATAAAAGGCCGCTGGTGTTGTTTCTTCTGATCCTCACATTCAAAGTGAGTGAGCTTTTAGAGAGAGAGAGAGAGGGAGAGAGAGAGCTAAGGGTACTCGGTGAGAGTATGAATATGAACTTTACTCGCTGGGATTTATCACGAGGTGTCCTTCTCAAATATTTTTAAAATGATTAAAATAACGGTCACATTTCTTGAGGCAGGACGTCGTCGTTTTATAGTTCTCTTCTTTTCCCCAGTACGTTTTTTATTGACGGCTCCGATTGGCCTGCAACTTTTATCATAATAGCTATAACGGACGGTTTCGATTGTATGGTAAATTCTTTTGACAGTTGTTGGTATGTGTGTTTCTATCTAATTTTCAACCCTAGAACCAGAATTAATTCATCCAACGGTCTTAGAGATTAGTGAGTTGAAATTTTTGTACCAATTAATACTGTGATTAATCAATTCTTACCCCCCAAGTCACTTTTCTTCAATTTCTTTTCCTCTCACTATTTAACTTTGATCAACAGATTTAAAAATATTAATGTGTGTATATGTATATCAAAGTCCAAGTGAATGGAGTGGAGTCCAAATAGTACGCGGGATCATATATATTCCTACACCCTCTTAAAATAGATAAATATATTATAAAAATGCACACCTATCCAAAGTTATTGTTTTATTTTTTTTCCTCATTACATAAAAACTAAAAAGTGAATTTAAAAAAAAAAATAAAATAAAACAAGATAGGATATATTTAGTTGTGTCATAATCAGTAATGTAAGAGCAATGACAGAAGCATGAAACAATTGGAATGGGACAGCTTACGTGGTAAAAAGCCCAAAAACAAAATCCAAGAAGTCAACATTCGGCCAGAAAGCGGATGATAAATACAGTTGATATGTCTGTCGCTGAGGGTGTTTACATTATTATTATTTTTTGTACGGGGCCTACATAATTCTTTCTTTATAGCTTCATTTATTTTCACGATCAGGGAAAAAGTAACATCATATGAATTAGGGCTAGTATCACGAAGCTTATACACCACCGTAATCTCATCCTTGCACAAACTGAGCATCATACCATATGTACTTTTCACATTATTATTTACTGAGTAATGATACACTCACACACATTTTTACTTAAAATTTTACAAACTCAATCACTGTAGCTTACTCGAAAGTGAGCTCCTGTGACAGCCCAGCTCAGTCAATTGGTCCGGCCGTGTCGTGACTTGCAGCTCAACCCGACCCACATACTTTGCTTTCAATCAAAAAATTAATAATTGTAAATTTTGCATATAGACTTAAATTAAGGCAAGAGGGGAAAAAAATGGCAAATACACATAATCTGGCCTGATATATTACAGCAAATTTTTAACATCACATTTCAATGCGTGAAACAGCTGGTCGAGCAGAAACTTCATTTTCCCAGGTTCCAAATTATACAACCTACAAGGCTACAAACTTAAATCCCTAAAACTAAATTTTCACACGCTCGATCAAAATTTTGCCCGTCACACTTACTGGAGATCCAACCTCACTTGTGAGTTCCCATCTAAAAAAAAAAGGTTGTTTGTTAAGAGTCAACGAGCATGAAAAATCCATCGACTAGGAAGGACTAAAAAAGCATGACATCGTGTGCAAGCACATGCGCAAGCGAAAGCGCTCTCTGTGTTTGATATATCATATACATTATGGTTGGATGACACGGGTTACCTAGGTATTTTTCAATATCACATCGAAGAAATCAACCATTCTCTATTCTTTTTCTTTGATTTTATTGATAGAACATAGGGTCCTATCAATTTGGTATCATTGATCAACCAGTAATATACAAGAGACTTACCTAGTAATCATTATCATTCAAGCTGTGAGGGTAAACTACAGAAATGAGGAACTTCACCTAAAACAGAACTTCAAAACAATTGACGGGGTGGAGATCATTACCAGTGAACTTATCAGATGACCGCAACACCCTAATGCTCAAATACACAGCATGTTGTGGTGTGCTTGAAAAATAGGAGAATGAGTTCTTCTAGTTCATCTCTACGAACAAAGGCAGGGTACTGCACACAATGATAGCAGCCGAAATTTAGCATATAAAATGATGCAAGCAAGCTAATTCTGTTGAAATACTCAACAAAAAGAGCAATCTACATTGACATAGTACTCATTTGGACTTGAACTTGGCCTTAAGTTTCTTCAGCTCCTGCCCTTGCTCCTAGAAGAATGCCAATATATTGTTAAAAATCAAAATATCATTTTTTAACTAACAGATAACTAAATCTCATATAATAATACCTCATACAATGTTTTCCAAGCAAAATCTAGTCTTTCTTGTAGCAAAGACCAATCTATGGCCATATCGTATTCTAGTGTGTTGGGTTGAGAACAATGTGAAGTTGACACAGCCTCCCTCTGAGCAAAAAAAAAAAAAAAATGCATCTAGAAATTAAATAAAATATAGTGCTGTATATATTTAGAAAAAGAGAGCATCAGTTTTTGTTCCATTACATGAGCATGAGGGAAAGAGAGCAATCTTACCATCTCTCGTTGCATCTGGGCCTTAAGTTTATCAATTACAAGATGACCAACAAATGTTGACTGCTTTCCCGTAAAGCAAGGAGTTCGAATACTACCAAGAAGAGGCCTGCACATAGAAAAGCAGAACATGGTGAAAATATTACTTTAAGAACTTGAGGAGCGTGTAATGAGTTTTGAATACAGTAACAAGATCGTCATAGATGTTTCTAAACAACATAATGATGACAAATACAAAGAAATATCCAATATAATACAAAGAAATATCCAATATACCCAAAATTAAAATGCTTCAAAAGCACATTAAAGGCGCAAGGTGATCGAAGTGAGGCGCAAGGTGATCGCAGTGAGGTGCAAGGCACACCCCGTATTTTTTAGCTTTTATATTAATTACAATTAGAACAATTCATATAAATGTATTTAATAAATTTATCATTTCGATTTCAATTCAACCAGTAAAATTAACAATCATATCACATGGGAAAAAAATCATAATTTTAAAAAATAAAAAATTCAAATTTATCAAAATTATAGTTCATATAATATTGATTACTACTGATCTTTTTATTTTAACTTTTGAACTTTGTAATACGTGCAATGATGTGATATGTACAATTATTCATGTCAATTTTTCAAAATTCAATTATTTTTAAAGAGGCACGCAAGAGCACGTCTTGGGCTTTGTGCCTAGGCGTTGTGAGGCACACGCCTGGGAATGTGAGCTGAGTCCCTACTAATGAGCTTGAATGAGAGGCACGCCATTAATAAATACGCATAGGATGCAAAATTTAGTAGAAACATAAAAAACGACCAAGCCTTCCAAAAACTCGAGTAAGGCCTCTGGCACATGGATGCTTTCGTTATGCAACACTACAACTACAATTACTAACCAAATTTCTGTCTTTTAACAATTCTTTACAGAATTTTGGTCCAAGTTTTAAGAAAATATGTGAATATCTGCATGAGTAAGGACTATATTACCACTAAACTTGAACCTTTTTATGTTGTTTCAACCTTTAAATCAACATTCATTATAACAACTGGTCTGTGCACGTTAAGATATTGTCCTTTTCCAATTCTGCATGCAGGCCAACCCCACTTTACATAAAGAAAAATAGCAAACAAAGCACCCTTTACGAACCGGGGACCAGCCATTTGGGCCAATCCTTAGCTTCTTTCTATGAATTCACCCAAAACACTCCAATTACTTATGGAAGAAAGTTTACTATGTACCATTCCAACATGGTAATATGACACTTTAACTGTAATATCCCACTCGCTAGCGAGTGTCTTTGCTAGTTTATAAGTCATGAGTTCTCCTAATTTAGTACACATGCTTTGGGTTGCAAAACACAAAAAAAGAGTGATAAGTTGTGTCCCCAAGCAAACAATATCTAGTTTAAAATCTGGGCTGACCTCTTCACTTGGGATGAGGAGAGGGTAGAGTTCAGCCCAGGGGTCAACCCAGGGTTGACCTAGTATCGATAATAAATTATTAGTTTATAAAAAATAATGTAAAAATGAATAAATTCAAAAAAAAAGTCTCTATTTGGTGGCCACTTTTTGTATTTGATCATTTTTCTTTGTATTAATTATTTTGATCTGTAAAGACAGAAAAATTTATAGCAATTTTGACTTGTTTGTAAATTTGGTAATTCTAAAAATATTTTAATATATTTTAGAATTAAATGTAAATAAAATTGAAAAAAGGGAATGAAGTGGAAGAGATAAAAAAGGTTAAAATTGTTTGAGTGAGTGTAGGTATGAGAAACTAATTTTAAATCTTAGGGATTATTATGATATTAGTTAAGATTTGGTGAATCTACAAGAATATTCGTTTCAACTTTATATAACACGTGCTTTTGTGAATTATGCTCGTTTTCTTAGATATTAAGGAAGCCAAAAAGTGTTCAATATTCTAAACCACAAAGCCTAACGCCGTATTTCCATTAGGCGGGCTAGGTGTCACAGGTTGACTTTTTGAGTAGCGGAAAATCGAGCTCGTGCAACACTTACCGAGATTCACGCCTTGTAAGTCAGCCTATGAGGAATTGGGACGTCCACGTATCCATCTAGAAGCAAGTTACGAAAGCTAACAAGCATTGTAATGACATACAAGCATTGCAGCACAAAAGAGAAAACGCTAACCAGAAAATGAAACATAACAGCTGCATATGAAAATCGGACATTTCATTGATATCATATTCATTACATTTATATTGTTACATAAGCGACTATTTAACGACGTTTCAAAATTCGAATCGAGGCAGCGCCTCGAGGCGGGCCTCACTCACCTTGACGCAGCCACCTCGAGTTGAATGGGGCGAAATGTCGCCTAAATGGAGTGAGGCGACCACCTCAATTCAATTGGAATCGGGCGTCCAAAGGCGGTGCGAGACAGACGCCTCGACTCCAATCAACGATTTTTCTATAAAAAAAAAAAAGAAATGGTGGAAATAAATTTGTAATGTTACTCCAACATTCTTTGACTTGTTCTTTTTGTTGTCAGCTTAATCCTTATTGCTACTAATTGATCTCTTTGTGATTTGCAGAGGCGAGAAGCGGAAAGCATATATTGAGAAGAGATGGAAAAAGATTTGTAGCTTTTTTATTTTGTTAGTTTATGGGTAATGGATTGGGTCTGCTGATATATGATGTGGGAACAACTATTATAGTGAGGACAAATTGTATTTACTTTTATTTATTAAATAATACAAACATTTCACTGAAATAGATTTAAAAGATATTATAGAGAAAACATTACAAGGATTCACCCATTGCAGATTTGTTTGGGCTTATAACTAAGCCCAATTACATAAAAGTTGTATTTGAGCAAGGTTGAAACTGTAAAGGCCTCACCAAATTTCTTATCATCCCACTTTTGGATATATTCTATTAAAAAATTACTCAAAATTGACAAAGCAGGGGAATTTCTTATAAAGACTTGTATCTTGAAGAATTTATGCTTATATTTTTTGGTTTTTATTTTTATTTTTGTGTTCAGATTGAGGTTGTCCGCCTCGCCTCAAACAGGGGATCACCTTGCACCGCATAACGAGTTTTTGAACCTTGCTATTTAAGGGCGAGAGGGTTCACAGCCAGTGCCCCTAAATCACTGATGCACGAGGCCACCCCAAAGCTCACCAAGGCATCTCCAAAAGAGGTTTTAAAGACATTGCACATGTGACACTAGAAAAGGCCTGGTGCTTAAGTTGTCACACTCCTTATAAAATCTAATATACAATGAGTTTCTTAGGCCGCTCTCAGCGAGTAATTATACCCCAATATAAGTGACCACATGTGCTTGCTACCATCCCTGGAGAAGCTCATATTGGTGTCTTTTATAATCCCACCCACTTTGCGGCAAAATGTGCTATTTAGAGCACAAGTGGGCACACTCCGTTAAACCCTAGTAAAACTTCGGAATTGACTCCGCGAACAAAATCATCCCGGTACAAGTGGTCATGGGCTTTACTAATGACCCTGGACAAACTTGATTCGGTGGTCCGAAACATAAGATCCTTTACATTGCGGCAAAACATGGCTAGCGGCAAGGTGACTTTACCACAAAATGTGCAAAATGGCCTGATGTGAATATGGCTAGTCTCAAACTCAACCCGTGACACTGGGCCAATGCGCCTAACCCGAAATCGGTGGGGTTAAGCATCAAAAGCCTAGGAAGCACTAGATCGGCCTCTGCGCCACCTAAAATCGACTAGAGCTGCCACACCCGGTGGTTTTTTTAATCCTTATAAAACGACACGAGTGGGAAAAAATTGAGATGAAGATTGATGAGAAGTCAACGCCTTCAATCATGAATAAGTAAGAACAAGAAAACCGTCAAGAGAGAGATAAGCAACTAAAATCGTAAGAAAACAAATGAGAATGTAAGAAGAAAAACCAATGGTAAGTATTGATTTATATAGTGAAAAAAGCCAATGGATAGAATCAAGAAGAAGAAAAACCAATGGATAAAGTTGAAGTCAAAGCAAACCAATAGTTTACGATTCAAAGAAAACCGATGGATAAAGTTAATATGGTGGACAACTATTCACGGCCTTACCATATGCTAAACTTAGTTATTTTTTTATTTTATATGGTGAATTTTTTTAAAGGATATGTTGACAGTTGTATTATCTAGTGACGATGATTTTTTTTCCTTATTTGTTGCACATAGCTCACACCTATATGTTGCACACCCATCTATCATTAAGTCTTTTATTAAACAGTGAATGAATTTAATATTTTTTAATAAAATGTTAGACCAATTCATATCATTCATTACGACATCGTAAATAAACAAAATAATATGTTTGATTTTTTTATTTTTTTTATCTTATAACACAACACATATCGTGGAAAAATATTTTATTTATTTATTTACTCCAAATATTATTATATATTTGTTTGTCAATGTGATTTAATTAGCGATAATTACCAATACAACAAGGATAAGGCACCACCCAAATATGTTCCTTATAAACAAATTCAGTGACTTAAAAAATAATTTGGATGTTCATTTTTGAAACACCATGGCTGGATTTACATGATTTGGATGTTTTATTTTATTGGATAATATTGGGTTTTAATTGGGCACGACCCTGCCTAGGCGCTAAGCCCCAGGGTACTGCCTGACTGGCGCTAAGCCCCAGGGTACTGCCTGACTGGCGCCAAGCGCTTTTCAGAACAGAGTGCTATATAATATAACAATAGAAATCAAAAACAAGTGTTTCATATCTGACAATTAAAATTATCGCCATCACCAAACCATAAAAACAGAAACCCTAAAGCTTAACGCTCCTTTTTCTCTTCTGCTCATGAAACTCGCCCATAGTTTGAAAACTTCATCTGAAGCGCGCCTTGAGGCTATCGCCTCAAACTGAATTTTCAACAGGCTTGAGGCGGTCCGCCTCATGACGCCTAGAGTCAAGGCAGTCTGAGGCGGACACCTCGACCTGAAAGCCCTAAAATTACTATTTTTAAAAAAATAAAATATTATATAAGGGAGCTGAAAGTTAGGACAAAGAATCCCGAATTGAGCTTCTTTATAACTAAAAAACTATCGAAAACGAAATTTCTAATTTTGAAGTCCCAACCGACAGTATCGTTAACAGCATTGATAGGGTAGCTCGACCTCGATGCTTGGCCGAAAATGACAATAATTATTATCTTTAAAAATAATAATTTACTATTATATTTATTTATTAGTTGTAATTTGTTATTAATAAATTTATTTATGATAGAAATTATATATGATGATGATGCTTTAGAGGATGACACTTCAAACACACATTTCATGCTATTGAACACAAATGATAGCCTAATTAGAAAAAAAGCAGTCATTTTATTCTAGGAACCTACTTTGTTGTGTTTCATTTTGTTTAGTTTTGATGGATGATTTTATGTACTAATTGAGATATGGATTTGTTGTAGATGATTTATTTTGATGCTTTTAATTTTTTCTTGTTCGGATTGAGGCTGTCGCCTCGACCGCCTCGAGGTTGCCCGCCTTAGCTCACACGGGTAGACAGCCTCGCTCCGCATACCGAGTTTCCGAACCTTGAACTCACCGCCACATGAAATTTGTAACATGCCGACACTTTCTCTTTGTATTCACATGCCTTCAATCACACCATTTGACGGAAAGAAAATGAAAGAGGAGAAGATGAAGAAAATAGCTCCAAAGCTATGTTGTTAAAGGCTTCGGTTTGGGCGGCTGTAGGCGGCGCTTACGTATTTTAAGTTATGTATCCTTTTAAATTAGATAAAATGTCGAATGTTTGAATAGTCAAAGCTTCAGCGGGTTGACCTACCAAAACACCTTATCTTGGCTACCTCCTTTGACAACATACTCTAGAGAATTTAGAACAAACATAGGTGGTAGCGATAGAAAAGAATTCTGATAAGAAAAAAGGAAAGCAAAAGTTTAAATATTTGTTACTTAATAATTTATTTAAAAAATGGCCTAAAAAGCCATTGGACAGATCAAGTAACTGTTTGAACCCGTCAACCTTTTTTTGCTTGGTTCAACTAGTCAGAGTTGTCAGTCCGATGCAATTCGAGTTTTAAAACACTAATTATTATCGACAATATTCTAAAAACGCACTAGACGCTAGTAGAGCGACAGCTCGGCGCCACATAGGAAATTCCACGGAAATTGAGATTTTCAAATTAGGGTTAAGATTAGGTGGAATCTGAAAAAATTAATCATGGGAAAATATTATTTGAGTGATGGGTAAGGTTTCTAGATGTTCAATTTGATGAAAAAAATACAATTGAAGAAATTAGGGTTTTCGAAAATTAGGATTTTTGGAAGATTATGGATTTTTGAAATTTTGTGAAATTAGGGAAAATTTAAGCTTTGAAATGGTAAGAGAAGCCAAATATTGATGCCAGTTTGGCGTTAATTTTGAAAAATCCCAAAAATCAATGGCTCACTTGGCAACAAGTCGTGTTAGAAAACACTGAAAATGAACAAAAAAGGTCGGCCAAGTGATTGAGCGCCTAACCCCCACCGATTTAGGTGCCGAGTATTAACAGTGGTTATCAGTTTATTTTGTTTCAGTTCACCATCACAGAAAATTGGATTTTGCTCAGGATTTGCCCATTTTTAATTCATGGGTTTCTCTAAAACGCAATGTCTTAAGGGGACAGATTGTAATATCCCACATTACTTGCGATAGCGATATCAATATTACTAGCGAGTGTCTTAGCTAATTTATAAGATATGGGATTTCTTCATTTAGTAGTACACATTTAGGCTTACAAATTCAAAACAAATTGTGATGATATGCCCAAAGTGTACAATATCTACTCGGTTGTTTGGACCCGAGGTGTTGCATAAACACATCGCTTCACTTTATTCATCTTGGTTCGGGGTATCGACTCTTGAATCTTGGTTGTTGTACAATGATAATCCAAAATCCCATTAATCCAATTAGATGGTTACTAAATTGCATCAATAAGCTTCCTCTTATTCAAGAATATGGTATATGTGAACGTTAAACAAACAAAACATTGAAGGATGGATCATTACAACCAACATTAGAGTTGGATCATCTTTGTAATGCTGAGAAAGAAGACAATTGGATTCAAAAAACGTATTGGATGGAAATACGATTGATGCACCTGAGAAGTGGATTATTGGATTATATGTGTATATCAACTTTCAAATAGAACTCGAGTCCATACATCAACTTATATAAAATTTAACCATATGCCTTCATCAATTAAGCCCGTGCCACCCACTATTCTAAAAGGCGATCATGTAAGCAGGGCCTAGTGTGCCAGGCTGTTTCGATTATGCATGAAAAAAGGTTGCTAGGCAGTGTCAGGTGATTAGGCGGGTATGTACATTTTCCCCTAAATTGTTTTTTTTTTTCCAATTTTTTGAATAAAAAGTAAAACCGCCTAGCCTATCCTTCTCGGTAGCGTCCAGAAGGCCTAGGCGTTAGGCACTCCCCCACAGTACGCCTACCGCCTAGCATTTTTTAGAACATTGATGCCTCATTAAGCCAAAAGGTTACAAAGGGATAGGCTAAAATCTTTTGTGATAGGAAATTGAAGATATGTATCGAGTAAAAAGACGAAAAGGGGATAGGCTAAAGTAGTTGGAACAATTCAAAACGTGAACACTTTTCCATTTATAAAATGTCCTCAAGAAGGTAGAATAAAAAGGCAATACAAACGAGCATAGTGTGAATTATTCAAGTTGCACACATACCTCCCATTTGATAGCAGTAGGCATCCTTCATCTAATTTTGAAACAACCATCTCCGCCACTTCTTTTGTTTTGAATATAACATAAGCTTGACCTACAACATAAACAAACTAACATGGCGTAATCCAATCGATAATAATGTTGGCGCATCAAAAATTGACTGGATCTCATTAGTTGTGAACGTTAACTTAAATAAACTGAATCAACTATCCTCTCACTTGATTTTCCTTCAAAATGTTTATAGAAAAATAAAAACTCTTATGTAATAAGCCTAACTTGTCCTACACATAGTTGTTAAAGGCACGCCTAGGTGTGCACTTAGGCGCGGCTCTCATTGAGGCGTTGTCGCATCGCCTCACTATGCCTGTTTGGCAAGGCGCGTTGTTGTTGCACCTCATTGAATCTTTTTTTTAATTAAAAAACTAAAAAGTGAAATAATAAAAACCCATGTGATATGATTGTTAATTTACTGAGTTGAAATTTATACGATAAATTTATTAAATATAATTTATATGAATATTTCCAATTGAGAAATTGATATAAAAGTTAAAAAAATACAGAATGCGTCATGCGCCTCACTTTGATGAGGCATGTGCCTCATCTTGCGCCTTGCGCCTAGGCCCCGGGAAGACCTTGGCGCCTCGGTGCACCTTTCGCCTTTAACAACTATGGTCCTACATCACAAACACACCAAAAGATTAACTTTCATATATAGCATAATTAAATCTAAACTTCCCCAACTAATGCACCATCAATTCACCCACTTTAAAAAAATATCATCTTGTTTGGAGCGAGATGTTGCAACCCTAGTACCAACGTCTCTTGGACATTGCATCCACTATAGGTGCTAGAAAAATCTTCTAGCATTTAAGTAAAGTACCCAACATTCAGACCATCCATGCCATAGTATTCGAAACAAGAAAACCATGCCAAGAAAAAGCCTTTGCCATTGTATTGTATCCTGAATAATTGTCTCATTAAGCTAAGTAAATATAGGTATCTCTTTATGGCTTCTGTCCACGTCAACTTGAGTTTTCCCAATCTCTCTTGACATATGACAACACCATTTGCTCTTCTTTTCTCATCAGAGCGCTTAAAGGTCTATGTTGCACAAGCTCGAACCATCTTAGTCGTATTTCTCTCATCTCCTCAATAGATGCTATTCCCACTTTCTTCTAAACTTCTTCATTGCTAACTTTGCCTCTCCTAGTCCATTCACACATCCGTCTAAGCACTGCTTTTACTTAGCATTCTGTTTCATAAAGCATTACAGGTCTCACGGCTATCCTATAGAATTTTCCTTTAAGTTATAAAAGAAAATTGCACACACCAGACCGCAAATGAACATCTCCATTTCCTCTAGCCCGATTGAATCCAATGAGTAACATCTCAATCTACTTCTCCATCTTTTTAAGGATGGATCCTAAGTTCTTAAAACACTCACTTCTTGAGATACTTACAGCAAAATAAAGATTCCATGCAAAAAATTACCGTACCTAGTACACCATATGTGGCACTATTAAATGAGGAATGAAGTTCAACTAAGGCGACTTGGATCCTTTTTTGTAATACCAACTTTTACACGACATAGCAACAATGTTATAAATTGCTAAGGGGCAAAATTGAAGAAAGGAAGCTTTAGCTAAGAAATAAAAGATGAGTTTTTAGATTCTATAAAATTTAGTAGTTCTTTGTTCATACCAGAATAAGGGGAAGAGAATGCAATTCTTTGAATCATCTTTGCTGAACAGTTTTCCTTGAAGGCATGCCAAACTATATCCTACAATACAACCAAAGAAAAACAGTTGAAAAATAAGATACCAAGTGACGATCATAATTGATACAAATATAAAAAATTTATTGGAGATCTAAAAACAGAAAATTCACAATATATTAAGGGAAGAAAATATAAAGAGGAAACTCTGGATGAACGTAAGCCTTGTATTTGTAATACAAATGTATATCTTTTTATTTCCATATTACCTCCACCTCTGTTGACGTATAAGATGGATCCAAATTCTCAAGCAGGACAAGTTTTCCTTGCTCGTGTGCTGTCCGAATTCTTTCTTCCCATGGCTAATAATGATATACAAGAATAATTCACGAATTAGTCTAAGATAGAATCTACTACTAGAACCTCTCAATTGTTTATTTATTATAAAGATTAGCATAAAAAATAGAACTGAAAATACAATACAACGAACATTACAAACGCTAGAAAGGAGTTAGAAATAACACTTACAAGTTCTTTAAACCATTTGTTTCTATCCTGTCATCAATGCCAATAAATATCATGTCAATAACAATAGTCAATATCACCAGCAATATATGAGGGTGGCAAATTTCTATGATAACACAAAATGGATTCTATGAGAAACATATTAAACTAACATTTTATAAATTCATTTAAAAACATTATCAAATGAAAGAGAGAGACTAATCAACATTGTGTAATAAAAGACAATTCCATGCATGCAACTTACTAAATTTGGTCGCCGAGTAACTTCCACCAACTTGCCAATAGTAGGTTTTATAAGTTCATCAAGCTTTGGCTTCTTGGAAAGGCCTCTCTCTATCCCATGAAAATCATTTGCTATTGCTCGTTTAGTTTTAGATTTATCTTCATTGTTGATAGTAGCAAAGGTAGGCTTAGCACCATGCCCATCAACAACATGGTCTAACTTTTGCACTCTATTCTTGATCTTGTCATCAAATACTTTCATAGAACTATCGAGATTTGCTTTTTTAGATGGCCTAGTGTCCAATTCACCAATATCCTTGGAATATTTTACATCCTCTTTAACTTCAAGAACCTTACTACCTTTAGCATTGCTCTTTTCCAACTCAATTTTAGAACTTGATGTGCTCTTGTCACTAGGCATGCTCCCTGGTTTAAAAGTTCCAACAGTTTCACCCATCTGAGCACCTTCTCTAGATGTAACCTTTTCTCCAAGTGAAGATTTCTTCCCAACCAACGAAGCTTTTGACTCAGGAATGTTCTGCTGGGCTGAGATCACTATTTCATCACTTGTTGTGGCAGTCTTACCAACTTCCTTGTCTGAATCAAGTTTCATAGCACCACTAGAATTTTGGCAAACCTCTTGGTTAAATATAAATTTAACTGCAACAATTGAAGAAGAAACATAAGGGAGAGAATAAAATAAAAAGAAAAGAGAAAAATAAAAAAATGCAACATCATAGAGATGAGAATAGAGAAGTATTCATCAGTGAGAGAAGAAGCACCTTCAATCCCAGCAATCTTTTCATCTATCTTATGCAAGACTTTACGGAGCCCAACATCAAAAGTGCGGTAAAAGAAGAAGTCACTGATTTGGAGTTCTTCATCTGAGGGTTGTGGATTTCTACCATCCTTCGAGGTGCAAAGAACATTGCACTTTCCAGCAATCGCTTCCTAATATTATTAAGGACATTAGCAACTAGTAACTCAAGATGCAATGCTAGTACACAAAGGTATAAATTCACACCAGAAAAAAAATGAATATTTGACCATCAACTGGCATTTATAAATTCCCTGAAAAAATCTAGATTCACTACGGAAAAATTCTTTAATTAATATATAAGAGTGAAATAAGTATAAGTTGGTGACAATCTGAACATAAGAAATTTATGAACTAATACAAAAGATAGAAAAATAGGAGGCAATCAAGCTAACAAACAATAATAACAATAATAAGTAATAACAACTAAATTAACTAAAACCCAAAATATTTATTGCAATTTTATTACCAAAGTATTGATATTTGCGAGGCCTACACCTTCACCACATGCCAAAAATATTTCATTCTCAGGTGTATGATCATTTCCAAGAAAATTTGAAATCTCACTAGGACGGAAGAACCAAAGAACTTTTACTTTCTTTGTCTTATCAGCATTCTCCCATATTTTTATGAGTTTACCAATATAAGGCTCGGCTTCCTCTTCCTTGTACAGATACACACAGTCATAAAGATTATATTCCACACCATCATATGTAAAAGATTCATAGAACTGGACATCTTTCTTTTTTCCCCCGATTCCTCTTTTTTTACCCCACTTAAATTCAAGGTTCTCAACTTCAGCCACTTCTACCATCTTGGCGTAGCAAGCCTCTCACTGGTCTATAAATTTTGAATATCTGGAAACCTGAAAAAACAGCAAGAAACCTTTTCCATATATAGATACACAAAATTTCATTGGAATATGCATTACAAGCTTTGTAAAAAGTTCATAAATCACCGGAATTGGAAAACCATATGAACTTGGACATCCATAGACATCACTCCCATGAAAATTGTTTAACAAACAAGATAGATTCTCCAGAGAGATGAATAGCGACACCCCCGCCAAATAAGGGCACAACGAAAGTTAATTGGGGAATTTCCCATCAATATAGTGTGAACATGTAAAAAAATTGAAATCATACAAACAATCAAATTCCCGCACAACTTATTCCAAAAAAATAATAATAATAACATAATAAACCTACGCAAAACATCCAACTGAAATAATCAGAAATAAATTTTTTTTTTTTTTTTAAAAAAAAAAAAAACTAGAAAATGGTTAATATTCACTCTCTGTTCGTTTGTTTTTCCAGAAAATAAATTAATTATGAAAACAACAAATCAAACGCTACAGTTCTATTTTACCCAAAGATATTATAATAATAATATATTAAAAAATTAGCACGGATCACATTTTCCGGGAATCAATTTTTTCTACAGAAACAAACAGCACAACAGCAGAATCTAAAACAATAAATTAAGTAAAGCTGTGAAACTGAGTAATTGAGTCGCTAGAGAGTAAAATCGGCGAGAACCTCACAGTCTGAGAGCAACGGGCTCTGTCTTTTCTTCTTCAAATTGAAGAAAAATAAAACCCTAGGGAAAAGCGTCGACGTTTTAACTCACTTGTGTTGTCTGGTCGATTCACTTTATGTGCAAACTGGTGGTGATGTGTGCCCAGAGCCCCCTCCTATCTCATATATATATATATATATCAGCGATATGGAGGGACGAGGGGCCCACCGAAGCGCTCCAAAATGATAAGGTCCGTTTTCATTTAGTTCAAAATCAAAATAGAGTTTACATTTAATTCATTAATATGTAAAAACACATAAATATATAAAATTAAATAATGTAATTACAAATTTGTCATTAAAAAAGAAAAAAGAAAAAAGAAAAAATGCACGGTTAAAGAGAATAAAATTTAGTGGCTTTTTTTTTTTTCTAATTTTAAATTTAAAAATTAAATATCTCTCAAAATATAAAATATTTTAGAGAAAAAATTACATATTATTGATCTAAATATCATATGCTTTAAAAACATGTACCATTGTCAATATGTTTCAATGAAATATTATGTCAACAATAATCCTTACATTATAAGCTATCAGTCATCCATTTTTAGACATTCAAATCTCCTTAATTTATAGTTCAAATCACAATCTATAAATTACTATATACATTTAACAATCATATTTACAATTTTCATTAAGTAACATCTCTCAAATAGGATTCTACAATGTCAAAATTAACCTTAAAATTGTTATATCGCAACACTCACAAACACACTCACAATGCAACTCAGTCACCATGTCAGTACATATAATTCTCACTCATTTACAATAATAGTTATAAATACCTAATCATATTTTCTCAGTTACAATATCAATCACATTCGCAATATTCAGTTACAATGACAATTATAAATATTCAATCAAAATTACAATTATCAATGATAGTTATAATGTCATCTTATTTACCTAAAAATATATTTGAATATTTTCAACCATTGAAAAAAAAATCACTGTCCGCGTGAACATTGAATATTTTTACTGTTTACATGAACATGTTTGACCCTTAAAAATTGATTGTTCACGTGAACATGTTCAATCCAAAAAAAAAAAAAAATCATTGTTCACGTGAATAGTGAATTGATTATAAAAAAAAATGTTATAAATATATCAAAGGAATATATTTTGGACTAAATACAGATAATCTTAAAAAATTGTGACTACTTATATAACTCATTAGGAACTTATCCTTATTAGAAAATTGTCATTATCGAAAACGGTTTTTTAATAATTCTCTATGTTTTTACATATAAAATGTAATATTTATATATATTTTTTTTAAAGAATACTATATAAATAAAAATATAAAATGCAATATTTTATATAAAAATTATTTAATTATCTTAGTAAATTTATTCTAAACACTTTATTAATTATCCATAAATTGACATAAAAAATATTTTTCCTGAAATAATTTAAAAAATCACAACTTAAAATTTTTTATAATAAATATATGAGAGTTGCCAATTTAATGTTATTTTCTTTCATATGGACATCTACGCCTAGGAAAATATATGTATTTTCTTGGGTGTCCGAAACTTAGTATCCATCTTCTAACAATAGATTGTGTAGAAAATTTTCTAAATAAGAGTGCATATTTATATGAAATGAAAGAATATGTTTATTAAATGAGAAAAGACATAACCCTTAAGGTTGAAAAAGTTCCTTGAAGGGTTATAACCCTCAAAGGATTGTATACTTAGACATAGAGGTACCTTTACAAAAGCAACTCTCCATGTCTTCATATTTGAGAGAGTTTCCACCATTTTGTCTCAATTCGTGTTCTTAATTCAAGGAATGCCCCTAAATCAAGAAATCACTAAGAATCTTGGGATGGCGTTAGCCATAAGATCCGTAATGCACCGAGACGGATCTAATAAGTTCTTAAAGACATAGTAAAAATTCGGCTTAGTATAATCTACATCTTCTACAGAATATTTTACAGGTTTTTTCTTATAAATTCTTGAGTTTTTATTGATTCTAGAATTGCATATTAGTTTGCTTGAATTATGCGTGATAAAAGTAATTAACAACACATCATGTCCAACAATCTTACGAACTTATTAAACTTATATGTGTTGTTATGTAACATCCATCTCCTGAAGATGCTACCGGAAGGGAATAGACCGACGTATCCCCCTGAGCCTCTGACTCTCTGACTATGATCGACTCTATTAATCTCATCTCAATTATAAACTCATGCATTAGACTATTTCTCAACTCAACAACATAAATGCATATCAAATACTCATAACTGTGTACTCAAAAACAATACTCTTTATAACTTTGTCAATGACACTTTGACTCGTTACACACAATCTTTACTATACATATGTCTGATACTTGACTTCACTTCGACTCTGACTGAACTCCATCTCTAACTTGACCTATTGAACTCAAACACCCTAGTGACTGCTGATCGGTGAAATCACACACGTAACACAAGCGCACGTATCGCTCAAGTAGTATAAAATGTATCGATCCCACGAGGACTTAATACCTTAACTATTAATTTATGACGTTAAATGCTTACGAGTATCTAATTGATTGATTGTTGATTGGATGGTGATTTTTGTCTGAAAATAAGTAAATAAAACAGTGCGAAAGTAAATAAAAGGAAAAATTCAATATTATGAAACTATCTAGGGTTGTGAATCCTTCCAATATCTTTTAAAGATGAAGTGATTATCTTATGTTTATGCAATATATCGGTTTATTATTCTGGAACACGAAAATATGCAAAAGTCTCTGTCTATGGAAAGATGCAAACACCCAAATAACCCAATTAATCATATGTCTATGTTAATCAAGTTACATGAATTCATTAAGATTAAGTTCCAATTATGACTACCCCCGTCCGACAGGTATATGTCTATCCTGGAAGGAAATTTACCTAAGAGTCGTTTGCCCCAAGGTGAGATCGTGAGCTATTGAGTCTAAGGTTGAAACCTAAAATTTCTTCGTCAAGTTTATTTTAAGTTTACCAAATCAATATTATTAATGGCCAGTTAACAAGAAGCATTAAGTTTAAGACTCAATAAATAAACATTTATATTATCCAAGACATAAAACAACCACTTATAAAATGGTGATATTTGTTGGACAATTATGACCCATAGCATCACTATTTGTAAAAGACATTGTGGTTTTTGTACAAATTAACTATGTGACAAATGAAATTGTTATTTTATCATTTTGTAATTAGATTACTTGAATATATAAATGATAAAAGTCCTTATGATTAGTTCCGGATTAATAAGATATGAGACAGTATCAATTCACGAAAGGTTTAATCATTAAATATCCATAGTCGTAGTATTATCGAGACTGGACATCGATAATGCGGAATATGCTAGTATTACACTTGTGCGCGTTATGGAAGCGTAACGACATAGTTCTTATATATTAGGGTATTGGATATTCATGCAAGTGTAATAGGAGGATATGTTTGCCGATGGTACGGAAACAGCTTCGCTCTGGATAGACCCTTCAGAATCTCATTGGTAGTAGGATTATGTGTCTATGGGAATCTGAATCAGGGTAGGTGTATTTGGTATTAACCTGAGATTTGCATCGCTAATACTTGCGACAATCAGTATGCTTTGATTTTTATCGTCCGTGGCTTTAACAGGTTTTGTGTATGCCTCTTCTGGGTTTATTGAGAATCGTAGTGTATTGGGTGTGATGTCAAGATGGAAGTATCACTTCAGTCATATGGAGATGATGATCACGCAGAGATACAGAACTGGTACTATAATATGTTGTAACTATCGGGATAATATGACAAGGTCATGATTATCCGATTAAATAGACTAGTTGCTATTGATCTGATATATGCTTCGTACGGGGCAGACATAATTCCAGCCCCATGCCTAGCATGTGACATCTGATACTGGATCGTAATACGCAATACTTAGTATACTACGCTTGATAAAGATTATGTATTCCTTAAAAGAATATTTCTGGGAATTGGGTAGGCACAATGCTTTGTTAGAAGCCAACCATGTCTTGTAAATCGATAAGAATGTGGTACGGGGTACGCACGTGTTCAGATAGTTCGACGACCGGATTTACTGCCAACATATCCAGGAATCTCATGGGTCGCTTCCCAAATATTCACCGATGACATTTGACTCGAACAGAATTAATCTGGGATTAATTATGAGAGAGAGAAAATTAATATAGGATTAATTGCGGCAAGAATTTGTCTAGGATAAAATACGAATAATATAGAGAGAACGATTAATTTGGAATTAATCGATTAAATAATATATTTGATATATTAATTGAAATTAGATTTCAATGCAGAATTAAAATTGGATTTTAATTCGGGCAAACGAATTAAATTAGAATTAATTCGTAAGCGACTTTAATAATAATTTTGCCAGACATAATTATTTAATTAAATTATATTTAATTATGTTGCAACGACAAATTCGTTAATTCGGAATTAAATGAACCCGGGCCCGAACGAAGTTGCGTGTTGGATTATTCGACTTAAATTCGAAATTTACAAGTGGTGGGACCCACTTGACTTACATCAACTAGTTTGACTAGTGATGGAAGTGGTTAAGGTTGAGTGAAAGAATTAGATTGCTTCTTCAACACACTAACCAATCTCAACACACTTTGTTTATTTTAATCATTTGGAATGACATATACCAAATTGGATTTTGGTAAATGGTAATAGTTTTTAGAAAATCAAATACACAAAACAAATCACTCTCTCTCATTTTTATTAAAAGCCGAGATCTTCTCCCTCTCAAATAGAATTTTTGTTGTAAAAATTCAAGTGAGCTAGAACTTCCAAGAGTGAATCAAGGTGATAGGGAAACCAATTCCTTGAGTCTGGAACACAAAGCAAGCTTAGAGCTTCAACAAATGATCAAAAGTTTTGAACTTCATACATCCATCAAATCCGATCAATGTAAGTCTTCCGTAACTTCTTTGAATATTCACACACTGAATCATGATTAGAGAGCCTTCGCATGTTCTAGGAACACTAACAATGGTATCAGAGCCTTTTTCTAAGCATGATTTAGTTTATGGTTTATATACTTTAATTTGGGGTTTTTATGTTTTGAGCATGATTTCTTCAAATTGGTTGTTTGGTTGAGCTTTGATGATGATGAATAGGATTTATGCATCTATAGAATTGAGAAAATTGGTTGGATCAAAATTTCCCTAATTCCCCATGCTTGGCCGAAACTATGACCCTAGTTGTATCATGGTGATTTTTTGATTTTAGACCATTGGATGTGTTTGAAGCATGAGATAAATTGATTGTTGATTTAACTGGATTGAAATCAAATTGATTATAATTTTATGCCTAATTTCCGTGAGACTTAGCATGTGAAATTGATTGATTTTGCTTCAATTATGTTGGACATAAATTGAATATATTAAAGCATGATTAATTAGTTTAATTGATGTTTTGGAAATATTGGTTTAACTAATTAATTATGGCTATTACACTTAATTAAAATTAATGTGAAATTTGGAATTTTATATTAATTAAAATTAGTCTTTAATTTTGAATTGGGCTAATATTGTTGTATTTGGGCTTAATGGGCTTGGTTGGGCCAAGTTTGGTTTAGGACAATTGGATTGGATCCAAATTGGGCCTAAAACCATTCCATAAAGTCCAAATATAATAATTGGGCCTTTAATAATTTAATTGGGCCTAATAGGCCTAAATTGATTTTTGGCAAAAAAGGTGATTCCTTATTGGGCTTTGGTTGCCAAAGCCCATGCCTTAAGAATTAATTAAAAACTCATTGGACTTTAATTAAATTGACATTGGATGTTAATTGAGCATTTGAGACCCATTTAGATTGGATTTAGAATTTAAGTCTAAAAGGCACATAAATAAGTGTAATTATTTAATTTGGAATTAAATTAGAATTAGTATTGAATACAAATTAAACTGGATTTAAAATTATAGTTCAATATAATTCAAGAATACATACTTTGAGTGTTTATTCTTAAACGAGTTGGACTCGCGCAAATCAAATCGTTATTTGAACATTGGATGGTCATTAATTCAAAGATTAATTAATTGGATTAGATTGATTGAATAACATGCTTTATGTGAATACATTGATGTATTGTATGAATAATGTATATCAGATGGATATTAGAAGGGTGAGGGCAATTTTGGAAATTGTTGTAATAAATTTATAATTTATTAAATTGGACATGCGTGCCTAGCCTTTTATCTCTTGACTCTTTGTATTTCTCTTCTCACCAATTCCCCTCAATGTTAATTAGGTTTCTTTATTGTATTATGTAATTGGGTAGAAGTTAGAATAGTGCTAGCGGGAGAGAGGAAATAGAGAGATTTGTTCTAGAAATAATTTGTTAAATATCCATCTGCATATCATTATTATTTATTTCGCGCCTTATTATGCTTTTAGAATGCATGCTTAAGGGTGTATGATGAGACCTAATCAAAGATAATAAATTGGTTGCCAATTTACGTGAAAAACCCTCAATACAATATTAAGCAATTTCCTTCCATTGAGTGGTTCTCTCTCAAGATCCAAGATTGGCATTGGTTTGTTGGCCAAAGTCAAGATCAATGTCCATCGCGGATGTGTTTGAACCACGAAGACTTTGTTATATATCGCATGTCTTGGGCAATTGTGACTTGTTGGCCAAAGTCAAAGTCACTTCTTGTTCATCGACATGGATTACGAAGCTTTCCCACTGTCAATGGGTCCCGCTTAACTGGAATCATTAAGCTTGTTGAGCCAAAGACAATGCTTAGTTGATTCAGAGGAAAAGGTAAGGAAATATATTAGATATATTGACATATATATTGTATATATGTTTCGGACTTGGAGGTCCACCTACCGGATCTAGGAATTGGATGGGATCTAATTGATCTTATATATATACCTAGTTAAGTTTCATACAGTTTGTTGGCCAAAGTCAAGGTTGTGTGTTATTTAACGGGATCCTAGCCCACTAGGAAACTAGGTTTCCCGAGTACTCAACAGAGGGTTAGAGGCTCGCCGAAAAATAGTGGGAGACCAGTATTGAATTTGTAATTTCGTTTAAATACTTGCCAAATACTTTCCTGACTGGGATATGAACCTTAGGATTGTCATAGAGGCTGAGAAGATGCTCTATACGATTGAGAGACCTCTCGGGCCTAAGCCCGGAATTGAGCAGCCACTTGAGCTTGAGCTTTGGAAGACTCACAGTGATGACAACTCAACTGCTCAATCCGTCATGCTTGCTCCAATTACCCCATAATTTCGTCGTCAAAACAAAGGGTCGGATCCCCATAAAATGATGTTGAAATTGAGGGACCTTCACCGATCTAACCTTAGATCGCATAAGTATGAATTGCAGAAGAAGCTCTTTCGCTCTCGAATGTCAGAAGGTACATCTGTCGAGCACCATGTGTCGTAGATGATTGCTGACATCGAACAGTTGGGTCAGTTATGCATAACCTTTGAGGCTAAGACTTCCATAGATTTGATCTTACAGTCTCTTCCTGACAGCTGGAGCGGGTTCATCATGAACTAAAATATGATAAACCAGGAGAAGACTCTTGGAGAGTTGATGGCGATACTGAAAGAAGTAGTAAAAGAGCTTTTAAATGGCAAGAAACGCGAGGCGCACTTCGCTTCGACATCTCAGAATGCCAGGGCTTGGCCAAAGGCTTATGGAGGTGTGAAGAAGAAGAAGAAAAAGAGAAAGGCAAGGTCAAATCATCAAAGTCTTCTGGGAAGGCAAAAGACAAATCCCAAGATGTCTGCCTACAGTGTGGCAAACGGGGTCACTGGAAGCGTGACTGTCGTGAGTACAAGGCGCACATGAAGGAAGTGAAAGCGGGCAAGACATCGGCTTCAGGTATGTTTGTTATTGAAATAAACATGTCTACTTCTAGTTTTAAAAATTGGATTTTTGATTCTGGTTGTGGTACTCATATATGTACTGATGTGCAGGATCTACAGATTATCAGGAGACTGGCTTCAGGAGAAATCGACCTCCGAGTTGGAAATGGGACTAGAGTCGCCGTTTTGGCTGTTGGGATGTACATTTTGGAACTGCCATCGGGGCATGTACTTAATTTATCAGACTGCTATTATGTACCTAGTTTGACTAGAAATATTATATCTGTATCTTGTTTAACCCAATGTGGGTATACTTTTGTATTCAAAAACACCGGGTGTTTTGTTTATAAAAATGATTTTGAGATATGTAGTGCTGATGTTAATAATGGTATTTATATTTTGAATATAAATCAATCTCAAACATATAACATGACAAACAAAATGCTTAAATTAAGTAACAAAGATGAAACTTATATGTGGCATTGTTGTCTAGGACACATTAACAAGACTCGTATATCCACACTTTTAAAGAGTGGGTACTTGGACGGATTTGATCCAAATTCATATGATGTCTGCGAATCTGGTTTATTAGGCAAAATGCCTAAAACACCTTTTAGCGGTAAAGGTGTACGTGCCACCGAACTGTTAGCCCTCGTTCATAGTGACGTATATGGGCCCATGTCTAGCCAGGCTAGAGGTGGATATGAATATTTTGTAACCTTTACGGATGATGCATCACGTTATGGTTATGTGTATCTTATGAGACACAAGTCGGAAACCTTTGAGAAATTCAAAGAGTTTTGACACGAAGTAGAAAAACAGACCGGTAAAAGTATTAAAACATTGCGGTCGGACCGTGGTGGAGAATACTTAAGCAATGAGTTTCTAGATTACTTGAAAGAGTATGATATTCTTTCACAGTGGACTCCTCCCGGAACACCTCAATTAAACGATGTGTCCGGACGGAGAAACCGAACTTTGTTGGACATGGTAAGGTCTATGATGAGTCGCATTAAGCTACCAATTTCCTTTTGGGGATATGCATTGAACAGTACAATACTTATTTTGAATAAGGTTCCGTCAAAGTCTGTTCAACAAACTCCATATGAAATATTGACAGGAAAGAAACCGAGTTTCTCATTCCGGGAGATTTGAGGATGCTGGGCATATGTTAAATGTTTGGATGGTACCAAACTAGAACCCAAATCGGATAAATGTCTATTTGTAGGTTATCATAGGGAAACCAAAAGATATTACTTCTACCACCTACAAGAGAACAAGGTATTTATTGCTCTACATGCGATTTTCCTCGAAAATGAATTCCTAAAGGCAATGGTAAGTGGGAGGAATGTAGAACTCGATGAAAATCGGAGTGATACTGTTCCGGGCACCGATTCCTTAATGGAACACGAACAGTTCATCAGGGATGAAATTGTACCACAATCTTCTAATACACAAGAACTGTGTAGATCAGAAAGAGTTAGAAAAAAAACATGAGAGGTATGGGTTTCTGATCTCACCTCACGTAGATATTAATCTTATTGAGGATAATGAGCTGACTACGTATGAGAAAGCGATACAAGGTATCGAATCTGCTTTATGGCAAGAAGCCATGAAGTCCGAAATGGATTCCATGTATACCAACCAAGTTTGGACACTGGTTGATGCATCAGAAGGCGTAAAGCCTATTGGTTGTAAATGGGTCTTCAAGAAGAAGGCTGACATGGATGGCAACATACAAACGTACAAAGCTAGGCTTGTAGCGAAAGGGTATCGTCAACGATATGGTGTCGATTACGACGAAACTTTTCACATGTTGCCATGATTAAATCTATTCGGATAATGCTTGATATTGCTGCATATTTCGATTATTAAATATGGAAATTGGACGTCAAAACCGCTTTCCTTAACGAAAACCTTTTGGATGATGTTTATATGCAACATCCTGGTGATTTTGTCGTACCAAAACATACAAACAAGGTTTGTAAGTTAAATCGATCCATTTATAGATTGAAGCAAGAATCGCGTTCTTGGAACCAACGTTTTGATGAGATCATAAAAGAATATGATTTCGTTCAAAATGAAGATGATCATTGTGTATATAAGAAGGTTAGTGGGAGCACACTGACATTCATTGTCCTTTACGTAGATGATGTATTGCTTCTTGGCAATGACATTCCCATGCTACAATCGGTGAAAGCTTGGCTTTCATTAAAATTCTCCATGAAAGATCTGTGAGAAGCGGCTTTTATTATAGGAATAAGGATCTACTGTGATAGATCTAGAAAGCTGCTTGGACTCTCCCAGAGCTCTTACATTGATAAAGTGTTGAAGAGATTCAACATGGATCAGTCTAAGAGGGGACTGTTGCCAGTGTCACATGACATCTCTCTATCTAAGGACATGTGTCCTAAAACTCAAGATGAGAGAGACAACATGAGTCGAATCTCATTCGCTTCTGCAGTCGGATCAATCATGTATGCCATGATATGTACGCGACCTGATGTCTCGCATGCTTTGAGCATGTGTAGTCGCTATCAGGCCGATCTAGGTGATGGTTACTGGGTTACAGTTAAGAACATCCTTAAGTATCTTAGATGAACTAAGGATGCTTTCTTAATCTATGGAGATGGAGAACTTGAGGTAACTGGGTTTACCGATGCAAGTTTCCAAACCGATAAAGTAGACTGTAAGTCACAATCCGGGTACATATTTTGTTTGAACAACGGAGTAGTGAGCTGGAAATCTTCTAAGCAAGAGACTGTTGCCGATTCAACAACAGAAGCGGAATATATCGTTGCAGCTGAGGCATCAAAAGAGGCAGTTTGGATCCGTAAATTCCTAATTGGATTAGGAGTAGTTCCGTTAGCAGCAGATCTTGTTCCTTTATATTGTGACAATAACGGGGCTATAGCGCAGGCTAAGGAACTGCTGTCTCATCAACGATCCAAACATGTACTTCGACGTTTCCATCTGATTCGTGAGATCATACATCGTGGCGATGTGAAGATTGAGAAGGTCACATCAGATGACAACATTGTAAATCCGCCGACGAAGGCTATTTCTCAGCAAAAGTTTGAGTGACATGTACATAGTTCAGGTGTTAGATACTTGAGTGATTGGCTATAAGCCAAGTGGGAGATTGCTGGACAATTATGACCCATAACATCACTATTTGTAAAAGACATTGTGATTTTTGTACAAATTAACTATGTGACAAATGAAATTGCTATTTTATCATTTTGTAATTAGATTACTTGAATATATAAATGATAAAAGTCCTTATGATTAGTTCTGGATTAATAAGATATGAGACAGTATCAATCCACGAAAGGTTTAATCATTAAATATCCATAGTCGTAGTATTATTGAGACTGAACATCGATAATGCGGAGTATGCCAGTATTACATTTGTGCGCGTTATGGAAGTGTAACGTCATAGTTCTCATATATTTGGGTATTGGATACTCATGCAAGTGTAATAGGAGGATCTGTTTGCCGATGGTACGGAAACAGCTTCGCTCTGGATAGACCCATCAGAATCGCATTGGTAGTATGACTATGTGTCTATAGGAATCCGAATCAGGGTAGGTGTATTTAGTCTTAACCTGAGACTTGCATCCCTAATACTTGCGACAATCAGTATGCTTTGGTTTTGGTCGTCCGGGGCTTTAACAGGTTCTGTGTACGCCTCTTATTAGTTTATTGAGAATCGTAGTCTATTGGGTGTGATGTCAAGATGAAAGTATCACTTCAGTCATATGAAGATGATAATCACGCATGGATACAGAACTGGTACTCTAATATGTTGCAACTATCGGGATAATATGACAAGGTCATGATTATCCGATTAAAGAGACTAGTTGCTAGTGATCCGATATATGTTTCGTACGTGGCAGACACAATTCCAGCCCCATGCCTAGCATGTGACATCCGATTCTGGGTCGTATGTATTTCTGGAGAATTTGGTAGACACGTTGCTTTGTTAGAAGCCAACCATGTATTGTAAATCGGTAAGAACGTGGTACGAGGTACGCACGTGTTCGGATAGTCCGACGACTGGATTTACTACCAACATCTCCATGAATCTCATGGGTCGCTTCCCAAAGATTCACCGATGACATTTGACTCGAACAGAATTAATCTGGGATTAATTATGAGAGAGAGAAAATTAATATATGATTAATTGCGGCAAGAATTTATCTGGGATAAAATTCGAATAGTAGAGAGAGAACAATTAATTTAGAATTAATCAATTAAATAATATATTCGAAATATTAATTGAAATTAGATTTCGATGCGGAATTGAAATTGGATTTTAATTCGGGCAAACGAATTAATTTAGATTTAATTCGTAATCGACTTTAATAATAATTTTGCTAGGCATAATTATTTAATTAAATTATATTTAATTATGTCGCAACGAAAAATTCGTTAATTCGGAATTAAACAAACCCGTGCCCGAACGAAGTTGTGTGTTGGATTGTTCGACTTAAATTCAGAATTTACAAGTGGTGGTACCCACTTGACTTACATCAACTAGTTTGACTAGTGATGGAAGTGGTTAAGGTTGAGTGAAAGAATTAGATTGCTTCTTCAACACACTAACCAATCTCAACACACTTTGTTTATTTTAATCATTTGGAATGACATATACCAAATTAGATTTTGGTAAATGGTAATAGTTTTTAGAAAATCAAATACACAAAACAAATCACTCTCTCTCATTTTCCTTAAAAGCCGATAGCTTCTCCCTCTCAAATAGAATTTTTGTTGCAAAAATTCAAGTGAGCTAGCATTTCCAAGAGTGAATCAAGGTGATAGGGAAACCAATTCCTTGAGTTTGGAACATAAAAAAAGCTTAGAGCTTCAACAAATGATCAAAAGTTTTGAACTTCATACATCCACCAAATCCGATCAATGTAAGTCTTCCGCAACTTCTTTGAATATTCACACACCGAATCATGATTAGAGATCCTTGGCATGTTCTAGGAGCACTAACAATATTGAAATTCATCACAACCCTAGATAATAGGTGTAGTTACCACACATATCTAGGATTAATAAAGACATAAATAAAGTAAATGACATAAAGTAAAGCTTGGAAATTAAAAAGATAAATTAACAATAAAGAAAATGCTAAGGGTTAGAGGATTCACTTTTATTACTTCTAATTTAAATATATCCCTTATTATAATATATAAACTTGCATGACATTACCAACCGACCATATAGGCGGTATCCTGATTAAGTCAGATTTATTATTAATTCCAACCGACCATAAAAGCGGTATCCAGTTTAGTCATGTTAAAATCATTCGTAATCGACTTTAATAATAATTTTGCTAGGCATAATTATTTAATTAAATTA
The DNA here is from genome assembly GCA_019454045.1 of Zanthoxylum bungeanum. Lineage (NCBI taxonomy): Eukaryota > Viridiplantae > Streptophyta > Magnoliopsida > Sapindales > Rutaceae > Zanthoxylum > Zanthoxylum bungeanum. The sequence continues at coordinate 40,166 of SKCR01026565.1, forward strand.
TATTTAATTATGTCGCAACGACAAATTCGTTAATTCAGAATTAAACAAACCCGTGCCCGAACGAAGTTGTGTGTTGGATTGTTCGACTTAAATTCAGAATTTACAAGTGGTGGTACCCGCTTGACTTACATCAACTAGTTTGACTAGTGATGGAAGTGGTTAAGGTTGAGTGAAAGAATTAGATTGCTTCTTCAACACACTAACCAATCTCAACACACTTTGTTTATTTTAATCATTTGGAATGACATATACCAAATTGGATTTTGGTAAATGGTAATAGTTTTTAGAAAATCAAATACACAAAACAAATCACTCTCTCTCATTTTTATTAAAAGCAGAGATCTTCTCCCTCTCAAATAGAATTTTTGTTGCAAAAATTCAAGTGAGCTAGAACTTCCAAGAGTGAATCAAGGTGATAGGGAAACCAATTCCTTGAGTTTGGAACACAAAGCAAGCTTAGAGCTTCAACAAATGATCAAAAGTTTTGAACTTCATACATCCATCAAATCCGATCAATGTAAGTCTTCCGCAACTTCTTTGAATATTCACACACCGAATCATGATTAGAGATCCTTGGCATGTTCTAGGAGCACTAACAATAATGGAATTCATCACAACCCTAGATAATAGGTGTAGTTACCACACATATCTAGGATTAATAAATACATAAATAAAGTAAATGACATAAAGTAAAGCTTGGAAATTAAAAAGATAAATTAACAATAAAGAAAATGTTGGGGGTTAGATGATTCACTTTTATTACTTCTAATTTAAATATATCCCTTATTATAATATATAAACTTGCATGACATTACCAACCGACCATATAGGCGGTATCCTGATTAAGTCAGATTTATTATTAATTCCAACCGACCATAAAGGCGGTATCCAGTTTAGTCAGGTTAAAATCAATTTAATTAAGTCCAACAGACCATAAAGGCGGTATCCCATTAAGTTAGGTTTTAAAATAGTTTATATATTATAATTAAGGGAGATTAATCTAAATATTAGTAATAAAAGCTTAACCTTTCACCCCAGCAGAGGGGAATTACCTCCTCATACTGAAAAGTAAAATAAAGAAAGAACTATTGCATAAAATAAAAATTAAATACAAGAAAGCTGTAAATAAACAAATAAGATACAATCTTCTTAGTATTCTTAAGGAAATCCCCAGAAGAAGGTATGAGTTTTCATTCTGATTTCGGCCTCAATTTATAGGCAAAACACGGTGCCACGCGTCGCGACACATGAAGTCTTGTGCGTCGCGACGTACCGTTGATTTTTGACATGTGTACGGGGCTTTCACGAGATGATGACACATGGTTGTCGGTAGAATTATTGGCTCGGCGTCGCGACACGTGAAGTTGTGCGCGTCGCGACGATGACGTCATTCTGACATAAGCAATGACGCGTGGTGTCGGCATGCTGAATTATTGTGTTGACGTCATGATGATAGGCGTCGACAGAATAATGACTATGGCGCGTCGCGATGCATAGAACATGCACATCGCGACGCGTGGAATGATAATTTTACCCTTTTGCTCGTTTTTCGCTGTTTTGGCCCTGATTTGATTTCAGTGAGTCTTGAAACCTTATTTATCTACAAAATACACAAAACACATCAAAATATTCACAAAACGCAAGAAACTATACAAAATATTAAGTAAAAAGGGGCGGTAAATATTAATATATTTTTCGCTTATCATACCCCCAAACCTAACATTTTGCTAGTCCTCGTGTAAAACAATAAAATAAAATACAATAAACAACCTTAAAATAAAATTAAACTAAGCCACTTTCGTAGGGATCACAGTTGCATTTAGCGTATGCAACAAGCCTTTAAACCCCTAGGTGTCCCTAGTGGACGAGTTGTAGTCTCGTGAGGTCTTACAGCGACGATACCCACAAATGTTAAATGCACACAAAAGCAAAAAGATCAAACAAGTTAGTGACTACACAAGTGAAACTTCTTATCCAAGTTAATAGTTGTTTTATTTCTTTCTAAATTACCAAATAAGTAAATTCTCCGATTATTTTTACCAGTCTCCATATGCACAACCAACAAGGTATTAATCATCTCATTGTGCCCACAATATTCATAATTTTAGTTGAAAATAGAGTAATATTTTTGTCCTAAAGTTATATCAGAATTTACACCTTTTTAGCAATGGATTTTTTTTATTTACAACATCTTCAATCCATGTGCGTGCTTTGGGCCAGTGACTCCCAAACCAGTTGGATTTAGGGCACTAAGTGTTAAAGTACCCATACAGACTTAATTAATCGGATTTCAGGTATTTTTTTATACAACATCTTCAATCTATGTAGCGAGCTTTGGGCCAGTGACTCCCAAATCAGTTGGCTTTGGGGCACTAAGTGTTAAAACACCCATACAGACTTAATTACTCGGATCTCAAATGTTTCATTTTTTTATTATTATTCCATCGCTTTTTTTAGATGCTTCCTCCAATTAAACTAGAGCACTGAATATTACAAACTTTTCACTTACAACTCATGGCCGTATGTTTCCAAGCATGTTGATAATATCTGTCAACTGAGCATATGAATATCCAATTTAGTCAGTATTATGGAGAATTCACAAATTAAATAATTCAAAAAGAAATAAACAAAAATTAACTTGTTACGAAATAGGTTGAGATACGTCTCAGGAGTGGAAATTCCTTACACAACTATCTCAAACACCATTCCACCTGATTAATCAAGTTAAAAACTCAAAAACACAATATTTTTTTTTATTTTTTTTTGAGTTTTTGAAAATTTTTGACTAAAAATCAAATAAAAACAACACAGTGAAAAATAAAAACAAGATACTAGTCAACTATTCTCATCCCTCAAACCTAATTGAGACATTGTCCCTAATGTCTAAAAAAGTAGAAGAAGAGTTTAGAAAATAGTATCTGGTTAGCTGAAATTCTACATCTAAAAAGAAAATTAAAGGTTAAGATCCAGATTTATCCGACGCTTCTTACCACCATCATTATCGGACCAGTTTATCTTGGAAATGATAGGGTCAATTTATGGTTCAAAGGCTAAAAGTTGGTCAATTAAATCATGGGTTGTTCTGGCAGTGAAGATGATATCTTTTACAGGTTTTAAAATGAACTCATTTCTCCGGGCATCATCAAGAAACACACAAAGAAAATCATAAAATCCATCAACATTAAATAGTCCAATTGGTTTCTGGTGTATGTTCAAGTTCGCCAAAGATAGTACTGTAAAAATTACCTCCATTGTACCCAAGCCACCTGGCAAAGCAGTAAAAGCATCAACACCGTTAATTATTTCAACAAGTCGTTCAGACATACCTGGCATAATGCATTCATCTCTGTTTGATGGTCTTATAAGATTCGCTTCTGCCAAAGGTTTTGTGATGATTCCCAAAACTTGACTACCTCCTTCATGTACGACCCTTGAAACATACCCCATTAGTCTAAGATTGCCACCATCATATACTAAGTGCATATTCCTTTCAGCTATGACTCTACCCGATTCCTGTGCTGCCACAACGATTTCTGGTTTAGAACCAACACTAGTACCGCAAAACACACATATGTTTACAACTCGTCTTCTTAACGTTGCTTCCATTTTTTTTATTTCTTTCTCAAATCTGGATGTCTTCAAGAGTGCAATGACGAGCTGAATTTATAGAACCTAAAAAAGGGTAAGTAATAATAACACTAGTACCTGCCAAAAGATAATTATTAGCTAAACAGTAAAATAAATCGTGAAAGTCAAAAAGTCTGGATCCTGTCGGAGAAAATAAAAGAAAATAACAAAACAAATCACAATTATTAGTTAAATGCAAAGATATAATATTATTTACAAGAAATAACGGCTTGAATGACGTCTATGCGTCAGGGATAAGCTTCCCATTCGGTTTTCTTATAAATTGGTAAACATGGTCTTTTAAAGTCAGATTCCTGAGACTTAATTGTTGCATTTATTTACAAAATTATGTATGTAACATGCGAATCGTGTGATACACATATCCACTGGAATGCGTATCAAGAGTCAATGATATGTCATCCAAAGACTCCTTACTCATATCATCCCTAATGAATTTAATTTTATCTTCGCGGTTATCAGACACCATTCCTAAAGAACAACAACGAGTATTACATGTCATGCGTGCACATTTATAGCAAACACCTAATCTTTTAGCTCTTTTTTTCTTAGCATATGTGATTTTTCCTAAACCAGACAGATATGAAATAAAAGAGTCAGAAGACTCACCTGCAAATCAGACTCGTGCTTCAATAATCCAACGAATGTCATTAGGAATACCTTTGATCATCAGAAGTCTCATTCGTTCCATACGAGATTTGTAGACTTTCATCAGAGAATTTTGAGGGAGAGAATGAAATTGCTTGTGAAGATTTATGAGAACGTTTTCCATCTGAAATGTGTCTTTACCTACAAAAATTAAACACACAAAAATAAAACACACCAAATCTGAATATATACACAAATTGCATGGGTTGTCTTCCTGCTGGCGCTAATTTTAACGTCGTCAGTTAGACATGACTGAGGAAAATCATTTGTCGCTCAAATGATTTTCCCCAGTAGTGCTTGACACACTTGCTGTTAACCTTGAAAGTTTTATTAGAGTTGTGATCATATAACTCAACGGCTCTATCTGGTAAAACTTAGGTGATTAAGAATGGACCTGACCACCGTGATTTTAACTTCTAGGGAAAAGTTTCAACCTTGATTTGTTTAACAATATCCGCTGCCCCAGTTCCAGTTGTATGCGCACTAACTTCTCATCATGTCTTTTCTTGGCATTTTCTTTGTACAATTTGGCATTCTCAAAATGCTGTATGTGAAATTCCTCCAATTCGTTGAGTTGTTGGAGCCGTTTCTCTTCTACTGCTTGTAGATCAAGATTTAACCTCTTCAGTGCGCAACACGCTTTATCTTCAGGCTCCACAGGGAGATGACATGCTTTAAGTTTGTCAGTGGAACTTTGCATTGCATCGGAGTTCTGGACGGTACTATTTATCACATCAAGTCTGAAACATTCCTCATTCTTTTAGTCATTAAGGAATTCCATGGCTTTGAAAACATTGAATGTCACTTCTTGGTCATGTACCCACATGTTTAGTTCACCTTTTTGTACATCAATAATGGTTCGACCTGTAGCCAAGAATGGTCTCCCGAGGATGATGGTCACATCTTCATCTTCCTCCATGTCAATGACAATAAAATCTGCTGGGAAAATGAATTTGTCAACTTTGACCAGCATATCTTCAATTACACCTCTTGGAAATGTGAGCGTTCTATCAGCGAGTTGCAAAGAGATTGAGGTGGGTTTTGCTTATCCAATCTGTAATTTCATGTAAATAGAAAAAAAGGCATCAAGTTAATACTAGCACCTAAATCACACAAAGCATTACCGAAGTTTTGTTCTCATATGGTGCAAGGGATAATGAAACTGTCAGGATCTTTCAACTTTGGGGGAAGCTTTCTCTGAATGATGGCACTGCATTATTCTGTCAATGTTATTGTCTCGTAATCTCCCAATCTTTTTTTTCGTGACAGAATGTCTTTCATGAATTTGACATAACTGAGCATTTGTTCCAACGCTTCTGTAAATGGAATGTTGATATGCAGCTTTTTAAAGATCTCCAAGAATCTATCAAATTATTTATCCAGTTTGTGTTTTTGGAGACGCTGTGGAAATGGTGGAGGTGGAGTGAATCTTTCTCGATCATTTTCTTTTACTTCTTTTTCCTCCATCTGTGGATCTGCTTCGCTACTTTCTTTTAGAACTTCATCAGCATTTGCATTAACTCCAACATATTTGTTGATCTCAGTACCACTTTTCTAAGTGATGACATGGCATTGCTCATTCCCCATGTTCCTTGGATTTAGTTATGTGTTTCTAGGAAGGGTACCTTGCGATATGTAACTCTGAGCATTGGCCAGTTGTCCCACTTGATTTTCCTGGGCCTTTATAGAAGCAGATTGGCTTTGAATTACTGTTGTTTGGGATTAAAACATAGCATCATATGTTGCTTGTTGCTTTTTCATCAAAGCCAGCAATTCTGCTATTCCTGGTTCTTTTTCATACTTCTGGCCTTTATTTTGCTGTTGGAATCCTGGTGGTGGATTGTTCATTTTCCCATTGTTGCTCCATGCGAAATTGGGATGATTCCTCCACCCTGGGTTGTAGGTGATGGAATATGGATTGTTCCTCTGTCTGTCGAAGTTGCTGACATAGTTCACCGTCTCATCATGTTGGTTGTAAGATTATGACTCTGGTGCTCCTCCATATGGTGAACTCGTGGATACAACATTAACCTTCATGATACGAGTTTCCATGAGTTTGCATATCTGATCGAGCTTGGCATTCATTTCTGTGTTGGCTAGGGGTGGGTACGGTTCGGTTTGGTTCGATTTTTGCTAAAACTGAACCAAACCATATTTTACGGTCCGATTTTTTTACCTCTCAAACCAAACCATTAAATAACGGTTTGGTTCGGATTGAAAATTTTTTAAACCGGCGGTTTACGGATTGGTTTAGTTCGGTTTACAGATTATTCTATTTAAAATAAATTTTCATCCACTTAAGTGAAGATAAAAAAAATAGTCTTGCCAACAAATAGTATGAAGTGATAGGGTGTAAGCGGTGACTCCAGGAAACACATGCACTCCATAGATGATTGAAAAATGAGGCACAAACCTCATTGCATAACAAGTGCCCTATGAGCAGTGCAGCTTTACCTGTTTGTTGTCATTAGGACTTTGATATTTCCACGAGTATCAAACCCATCAAGCTGATTCACAATTTCAAGCATTGTGCGTTGAACCTCGTTGTCTTCCCCTACACCATAATCAAAACGTGCACCCCTATAGCATCAACTTCATCAAAGAAACAATACAAGTCTTCTAATTAAGAGACAAATCCAACAACTTACTTTCAATAATAATGATGCTATCATAAAATTAAAAATTTAAGAATAAAAATATTATAAAATAAATACAAGAACATACTAATAAAAATAAAACATAAAGTAAAATTAAAAGAAAAACGTAAACATTTTTATAAAAATATATAGTTTTTTAATTAAAATGGTTCGGTTCGGTTTAACAGGTGCGGTTCAGATTAGCACCTGAACCGAACCGTAAACCATTTGGGGTGGGCCAATTCGAACAGCAAACCAAACCGTTAGGAAAAAAAACCGTAAATTCGGTCTGGTTTGGTTCGGTTCGTGGTTTGGTTCAGTTCGGTCGGTTTTTTTGCCCACCCCTAGTGTTGGCTCCGACTTCATGGATTCCTGTAATTCGTTGAATCATGCTCCTTTATGTTGGCCACAAAGAATTGTTGTTGGTCATTTCTTCAATTAAGTCTCAGGCCTGATCCTCTCATTTTGCCATTAAAGCTCCTCCAGCAGCATCATCTATTGTGGTTCTCATCATTCCAGAAAGTCCATTGTAGAAGGTTTAGACTTGTAGCCATTTTGTAATCTCATGGTGAGGACATTTCCGAAGCAATTCCTTGTACCTTTCCCAAGCTTCGCATAGAGATTCTGAGTCATGTTGAACAAAGGATGTAATGTCATTCCTCAGCTTTGCTGTTCTGGATGGGGGAAAATATTTTGCAAGGAATTTGGTGGCAAGAGTGTTCCAAGTTGTGATGGAACCTGTTGGCAGTGAATGTAGCCAAGATTTAGCTCTGTCTTTCAAGGAATATGGAAACACACGCAGTCTCATTGCTTCTTCTGCCACTCGGTTGTAATTGAAAGTGCCGCAAACTTTCAGGAAGTTGCTGATGTGGGCATTAGGATCTTCAGTTGCATTCCACCGGAACTGAACTGATTACTGTATCATATGAATGCATGTTTTGATGTCACACGCATTTGCTAGTAAAAGAGAAGATACAATGCATGATATGAAGCCGTTAACCACCAGAATAGTTCTGTCTCAAATAGGAATTGGTGGTGCAACCTCCAATGATTCAGGTTCCATATTGATCAGTGCTTCTTGACCTTCACGTCTTTCCTTTCTCAATTGTCTGATGGTTCTTTCAATTTCTGGGTCAAGCGGACGGATTTCAAAGCTTCTGGTTCATCTCATATAGTGTCTGAGAATCTTAAACACAAGAAAATAAAAATAATAAATAAAAAGAAATTAGACACAAGTAAATGCATCTAACCCCAAAATTAATAGTAAAAGATAAATAAGTCTGCGACAACGGCGCCAAAAACTTGATCAGTGAAATCACACACGTAACGCAAGCGCACGTATCGCTCAAGTAGTATAAAATGTATCGATCCCATGAGGACTTACTATCTTAGCTATTAATTTATAACGTTAAATGTTTACGTGTATTTAATTGATTGATTGTTGATTGTATGATGATTTTTGTCTGAAAACAAGTAAATAAGACAGTGTGAAAGTAAATAAAAGGAAAAATTCAATATTATGAAACTATTGAGGGCTGTGAATCCTTCCAATATCTTTTAAAGATGAAGATATTATCTCATGTTTGTGCAATATATCGGTTTATTAACCTGGAACACGAAAATATGCAAAAGCCTATGTCGATGGACATATGCAAACACCCAAATAACCCAATTAATCATATGTCTATGTTAATCAAGTTACCTAAATTCATTAAGATTAAGTTCCAATTATAGCTACCCCCGCCCGACAGGTATATGTCTATCCTGGAAGGAAATCTACCTACGAGTCTTTTGCCCCAATGTGAGATTGTGAGCTATTGAGTCTAAGGCTAAAACCTAAAATTCCTTCGTCAAGTTTATTTTAAATTTACCAAATCAATCTTATTAATGGTCAGTTAACAAGAAGCATTAAACTTAAGACTCAATAAATAAACCTTTATATTACCCAAGACACAAAACAACCACTTATAAAATGGTGATATTGGAATTCATCACAACCCTAGATAAGAGGTTTAGTTACCACACATATCTAGGATTAATAAAGACATAAATAAAGTAAATGACATAAAGTAAAGCTTGAAAATTAAAAAGATAAATTAACAATAAAGAAAATGATGAGGTTAGAGGATCGACTTTTATTACCTCTAATTTATATATCTCCCTTATTATAATATATAAACTTGCATGAGATTACCAACCGACCATATAGGCGGTATCCTGATTAAGTCAAATTTATTATTAATTCCAACCGACCATAAAGGCGATATCTAGTTTAGTCAGGTTAAAATAAATTTAATTAAGTCCAGCCGACCATAAAGACGGTATCTCATTAAGTCAGGTTTTAAAATAGTTTATATATTATAATTAAGGGAGATTAATCTAAATATTAGTAATAAAAGCTTAAACTTTCACGACGCGCCGTTGATCTTCGACTTGTGTACGCAGCTTTCACGATATGATGACACGTGGCTGTCGGCAGAATTATTGACTCGGTGTCGCGACGCTGACGTCAAGCTGACGTAAGTAATGACGCATGGTGTCGGCATGCTAAATTATTGTGCTGACGTCATGATGACAAGTGTCAACATGAAATGACAATTTTACCATTTTGCTCATTTTTCATTGTTTTGGCTTTGATTTGATTCCAGTGAGTCTTAAACCTTATTTATCTACAAAATACACAAAACACATCAAAATATTCACAAAACTCAAGAAACTATATAAAATATTAAGTAAAAGAGGCGATAAGTATTGATATATTTTCCACTTATCAACTGCCATCAGTATCCATCCTCTCGAGCTCGTCCTCCGGGTAAACTTGCAAAATAGTAACACTGGGAGTGGGGGGTTAGATCATTTGAACGACCTAGTGAGTGGACAGTTTAAAACGAAAACTGAAATACTTTATGAATATTCATTATTCTAAAACTAAAATCATCTCAAGGTAACTATCTTTTCTGAAAACTCTTTTCTTATCTGAAAACAAATCACTTTTTACAAGACTTTTCTGAAAATCCTTTATGTCTGTAAAACTATGAGATTCTCATAAAACAGTTTCTCTTGAAAACTCTTTCATAAAACTATCTTTTCTGAAAATCATATCTCTGAAAATATGTCTCTGAAAATCTGTAGAAAACCTGACGCATGAGGGAGTTACTTATCACCATACCCCCATACGTCTAACTATTGGTCTTGGGGCGTTACATATCGCCGTCCCCAAGCTACTAAACTAGTGTCGGGTGTGCAAATCCATGACATTGGGGCGTTACATATCGTCGTCCTCAATGCATGCCACCATCATGCCTTGAATCTATGCTCTATGGGCATCTGTCATCCCTAACCCTGAACTATGATCTAGGAGTGTTACGTATCATCGTCCTCCCTAATCCTGCTCTACATATGCACATGTTATATCTGTTTATTCCATAAGTTACATCTGAGGTAAGTTTTTCCCTTATGCCTGCAAAAATCAAATCCATGTCCGTCAATTCCAAAAATCTCTAGATTGGGGTTTTCCCCCAATAAAAAAATCATAAGGAAATCATACTTTTATAATCAAAATTTCTCAAAACATTCTTAATCATCATGTAAATGAAAATCAACTCGGCTAATGCCCTATGCGTTTAAAAAGTAAGTCTTGAATAAAAAAAAAATAAGTAAATTACAACTTGGAAAGAAAAGTCCACTCACTGATTTGGAATCTGACTGGCACTACTTCCCTTCGTCAAAGAAAATGATGGTTCCTACCGAAAATCTATAATCGATAGACTTAGTTAAAATAGAAGTCATGAATTATGCTTCGAAACTTGGCTAAGCTTCTCAATTCAACTAATTGTTATCACTACATGGCGTATCATGTTTATGACATGATGTAATGTGTGTATATGTGCTGATACGAGACCCTTAGGGTGGCCTCTAACATCCTAAGTTGAAACTGAAATAAAATGAAATGAAATTATTTATGTCACGCGTCGTGATGTCAGGTCTTGCGCGTCATGACGCCCATACAAGAAGACCGAGGTAGAAATCATTTACAATTTCACATCACGATGCCAGAAGTTGAGTGTCGCGATGTTGCTCTTGCGTCGTGACTTGCTACTAGAGCGTTGCGATGCTCACACTACCAGATCTGTGACAGAGAGCATCCATCTGATCGGCGTCGCGACGCTAGCCTGATTTCAGGGCCAAATATCAGCTCCATTATCACTGCCCAAAATAATTCCAACACCCTTATTTACACTTCAACATATTTATAAATCTTCTGTCACAAAATATAATTCCCAACACATCCATATATAATTTGGCCAAGAGCTTCAATTTGCAATCTTTGAGTTATCAACTCCCAAATAATTTAAACTCATATCAACACATTACCAACTTCATAAACCACAACCATTCATTACCATTCATAAACCATAACCTTACTTGGGTCTATCTAATATTTTATTCTTGCTCAGGCTTACTATATTCTCCTCACTGCTATTAGTTTTGGCATTTGTACATCATTCTTTAATTTTCCTTATATCTTTCTCTTTTTAATCCCATGGGTGAACATTCTTAGGACTTTACTATCTATCTTCATAACTTGTCTTAAACTTCCGATAATAAACCGAGATAACTATAGAAAGATTCTTTGTTAGGACAAGGATTATCATTTCTTTCATTAGGAAAAGTATTCGAATAGTTGTTAGGAATTCTTACAAACTTATCTATATACCCTGAGGACGTGCTCGAGGATCAAATACTGGAGAGGTAGTGCCTCGCATACAGGTATCCCGGGCATACTACATATACAAAACCCCATCACTCTACCCATTGCGGTCACCGACTTCCTATATCATGCTCTGATACCATCTTTGTAACATCTCTCTTCCGGAGATGCTACCGACAGGGAATAGGCCGACCTATCCCCCCGAGCCTCTGACTCTCTGACTATGATCGACTCTATTAATCTCATCTCAATTATAAACTCATGTATGAGACCATTGCCCAACTCAACAACATAAATGTATATCAAATACTCATAATTGTGTACTAAAAAATAATACTATTTATAACTCTGTCAAGGACACTTTGACTCTTTACACAAAATCTTTACTATACATATGTATGATACTTGACTTTACTTCGACTCTGACTGAACTCCATCTCTGACTTGACCTAATGGACTCTGATGAACACTAAAAAGTGCACATTTATTAAAAGAAAAATAGATCATTTTACACTTGCAGTTTCATTTACCCCATTAATTTAACATAATAATTAAATTAATATTTTATATATTTTTATTGTGATTTTTATCTTTCATGTAGGTGAAATAATACTTTGGATGCATATCTAGAAAAATGGACTTGACATTTGAATTTTGGAGGCCAGAAATTTAATAGGGTGTTTTAACAGTGTATAACTTTAGAAATTCCAACCCTGTGCAATGTTTGTATTTTGGCCATAACATTTTACTCAGATATCGGATTAAGGTGATTCAAGTTCCAGATGAAAGAAAACTCAAAGATCTACAACTTTGATGTTTATAAGATTTTCGAATTCTGAAGTTTTCAAGACCGAAATTGACGAAAAATCCAAAATATTTCATATATAATTATTATTTTCAAATTCAAAAAAAAAAATTGGTGGAGGGTCACATCCACTTTCGGTGGATGCCCTCTCTGATGGAGTTGGTGCTTGGAGTTCCAATCCGAATTGTACATTTTATTATTTATTAATAAAATAACTATATTTTTCATTTCATATATCATTAATGGTATTGTCATTATGCGTATTAGATTGATGTATAGATATGCTAAGAATGACATCAACCTTAGAATAGTTTTGACACTGGGTGTAAACTATTCTTAAAGTAAATATTCATAGTCGTCGGTTTTGGAATACGGTCGAATTCCTATGACCTAGAAAATTAGAACATGTCGTATATTGGAGTTGAAGTTCCAATGGTTTAACCCAATGTACCATGAGCAAGGGAAGCTCGTTGGAGCGAATGCTGAATGAATCACAGGTGATTCCTAATAGTTGGAAGTACACACTACTGTCAATAGGAATCTCCTCGAGTTGAGTAGCATATGTGATTTTTTTTACTTTAGGATAACATTGATTTTGTGTGTGATCCTCCACACTTTGATGCTCTGAGACCTTTCATGGTCTAATCGCTAGATGTTCGTTGGGTGTGGACTAATGCACTCGTTAATCAAGTGCGTATCAAAATAGGATCTATCAGCACGTATGTATATCATAAGGGGTTTAAGTATCCATGTGAGTAAGTCACAATTTTTAAGACTTTGGCTAAAGCCAATCACATATGGTGGATCACATATATCAGAAATGATGTTCTGATTAGTTGTAAAAAATCATGGACATGTCGACATAAGATGTGTGTCTCGAAAACTTGACGGTGTAATCTATATTTCCTAAACACAACTCGGATAGCCTAAGATGGAGGGATTGTTAAAATATGTGATGACCTCAACTTGTATAGTTCAGAAAGGTCATTCGTGTTCTTCGCGAATTCAGAGGTGGCCAAATTACGTACACATAAGCTAGGCTTATATGACGAACGTGTGTGGACTTAAAGAGTCCCACAATATGAAGTGTACTCGTTGAGCACTTGGGTAGCCAATAATTTTTTTAATAAATAATATTTGATATTATAATTATCAACTAAAATAATTAAGTGTTATTGGATAACATTAATTATTTACTTTGACCCAATTGGATTAATTCAAAATCACACAAGGACTTTATTGTAATTTCATAAATATCTGTACCATTGGATGATATTCTGGTAATTATAAATATGTAATAATAGGTGTATTTGGCTTGATTTAATTGGATTAAATCAAAGTGGTTGACATTTAACTAATCCATTGATTAATTTTGTCTTGATTTAATTGGATTAAATCAAAGTGGTAGACAAAAGTGATTTGTCACACATAGTTATACATATTTGGATAAATTGTATTAATCTCACCTAAAAGTTGATTAAGACTTTTATTAATTAAAAATTGCATAAGTTTTGCTATAAAAGGTAAGCTTGAGCAAGTTTTTAATTAAGCTTGAGCTTAAGAAAATTAAGTTTGAGCTTAAGAAAGTTAAGCTTGTGAAAGCTAAAACAAGAAAGATTTAGAAATATTAGCCTAAGTAAAAAAAAGTGTTTGGAGAAGCTTTGAAAGTTCTCTACAACATTTCAACAATGAGAAATAAAGATGGGATCTTGGAATCAAGCTATCTAGCATTGGAATCAAGATTGGATCTTGGAGTCAAGCTTGCTAACTTTGAAAGTTCTTTACAACATTTGAACAAGAAGAAGAAAATTAGATATTGGAATCAACCTTACTAGGTGATTTTGATATTCTCTAAAGCTATTTTTTCATTAGTGAGTTATCATTAGTGATGAATTATATATTGGATACATAATAACATAACTTAATGTTGAAATTAGACTAATTAATTATGTACAGATGCTTTGGAAGTATAAACACAATATGCTTATAATAGGTTCAAAATGTTCATATTGGACATGAAATATTAAATTAGAGTTTGGAATTCTAGATAAAAGCTTGGAGCTATGACAACAATTCTAGAATCATTTGACCATCTTTGAGTGACATAGAATTATTCATGAGTCACTTCATTGTGGGATTATAATTTGGTTTGTATTTTGGATTCAAAATTTACGCATGTGCGTATTTAGAATAGATTCATGTTTTTGTAAAATTATTTGAAATTTTTGAAAAATATGATTTTCTTTCTATAACACGTGTTGATGTTGGTTTTAATGGTAAAAATTAGTTTTGAGTGTTTGAAAGTGTTTAGGGAAGGTTGGAAGGAATTAGGGTAAAAGACTATATTTTCTTAAGCTCTCTGGAATTCCAGAGAGTTGAAGGAATCCCTATAAGCATTTGAAAAAAAAAATATCAGCGCACGTCGTGCACGCTATCGTTGAAACTTGTTTTCTCTCGTTTTTAAGTTTTCGGTCTCTGATTTAGCCTTGATTTTTTTCTATGCACTCGTAATAAAATATAGTATTCCATTATATTATTTAAAATACATCCATGCCACTTCCGCTGCACAAGACACCGATCAGAACCTATGGGTCCCACAATCGCCCCAACAAATTGAACCTAAACATAGCAAGAGAGCTATAACATCTAAGTCATTTAGACCTGATTTTTAGACACACCTGTTAGAAAATGAGTCTCAAAGTTATAAAAGATGTGATGTCTTCTTTGGAGGCACCTTTATGGAAAGAGGCTATCAATAGTGAGATTGATTATATCATTCAAAATCATACTTGGGAGTTAATTGATCTTCCTCTAGGTTGTAAGTTGTTGGTCTACAAATGAATTTTCAAATGGAAGATGAAGTCGGATGGATCGATAGATAAGTACAAGACAAGACTTGTTATAAATGATTATAAATTAAAAAAAAAGAACTTGATTACTTTGATAATTATTCACTATTGACCCGTATCACTTCAATAAAAATACTTATAGTCATAGCAACTATATTGAGTCTTGAAATACATCAAATGAATGTAAAGATGATATTCTTAAATGGTGAATTGGATGAAGAGATTTACATGAAACAACTATAAGGTTTCAATGTCCTTAATCAATAAAACAAAGTGTGCAAACTTGTAAAATCTTTTTACATATTAAAATAAGTACCTAAACAATGTCATGAGAAATTTGACAAATATATGTTCTCAAGTGGATTCAAAATCAATGAGTGCGATAAATCTGTAATATAGATGATATGCTAATAATTGGTAGTAATCACGAGGTGATTCAGTCTACCAAGAAAATTTTGACCAACAAATTTAACATGAAAGATTTAGGATTGGCTGATGTGATTTTAGGAATTAAAATTTCTAAAATATCAGAAAGATACATATTATCTCGAGCTCATTATGTTGAAAAAATACTTGAGAAATATAATAAATGAGATCTAAACGTGGCTAGAACTCTTGTGGACCTAACTCTTCATCTATTCAAGAAGACTAATTCGAGCGTATCACAATTAGAGTAGTCGAGAATCATCGGAAGTCTGATATATCTCACGAACTGCACACGACCAGATATCGCACAAGCCATAAACAGATTTAGTAGATATACGAGTAATCAAAAACATAACCACTGAAAATCCATAGTAAGAGTTTTGAGGTATCTAAGAGAAACTTCAAAATATGGTCTGCATTATAAGAGATATCATGTTGTTCTAAAAAAGTCAGTGTGTTGGCGTTTTTAGTGGCAGAAGCGCGGTTTTAAGCTGACACAATCAAAAAATAGTTCTTTACTCCCAAGTATAATAGTGTCGAAGTAATAAAATAACCCGGTAAGTTCGAGGTCAATCCATAGGGAATAGATTTAGTAAAATAAAATAACAATTTTAGTAAAAATAAAAAGACCTGATTTGTTTGAAGTGATTGGAAAATTTTAAATTGGATTGCTAAAATAAAATAAAATATTGGGGGTTAGGGGATCCGCTTTTAATATTTCAAATTTAGAAATTTCACTTTTATAATATATAAATTTTACCCAATTAATTTATTTCAGGAATTAATTATGCCAAAATATATAAAACTAGCCATAAAGGCGATGATAACTTTTGTCTATAACAAGTCCAGTTAGGTACTCAATTATACCAAATAAATAAAACCAGCCATATATGTGGTAACAAAATTTGTTAATAATTAATTCAGATTTAAATTAAGTATTAATCATTAGATTATAATTTATATATTATAATATAAGTGAGATTAATCTATATTTTCATATTAAAAGTTTCACCTTTTACCCTAGCAAAAAGAAATTAGCTACTCATAATTTGAATAAAAACACACATAATTTTATTACTAAAAGAAAAAGAAATTACAAGAAAGTTTTTAAAAATTAAAACACACAATACACTCTCTCCTGAATTTTACAGAGAATTGAAAGAAAACATAAAATTTGAAGGTTGCGCATCTTCTTATTTATATAGGACGCTCAACATTCATCAATTGTAAATTGCAAATTACAATTTGTAATTGATGAAAGTCTCATGTGGAGGGTTCATCCACCGTAAGATAGATGGCCACCTTCCACCCAATAATTTTTTTTTTGATTTGACTTTACTTTAATAATTACATATAACACACTTTAGATTTTTCATCATTTTCGGCCTTGTAAACTTCAGAACTAGAAAATCTTGTCAACAGAAAAGTGTTGGGACAGATGTGGAACCCTTAGGATCAGATTAGTGTCCCGCACAGCGGAAGTGGGTCTAACCCGTTGATATCTAGCATGGGTGTATTTTAAAAAAATTTAATGAAATAAAATATTCCATTTTCAAGTGTTTAGAGAAAAATTAGAAATAAATCTGGATCCGGAAAATCTAATCGGAATAAAAATCGGAAAAATGAAGTGACCATCCGACCTGGGCAGTATGTTGCGCAAGCAGCATGCTACTTGGCAGCAAGCTGCTTGCACAGCAGATTTGCTGCACATGAGCTGTGTATTTTTTTTTTTTTTTTCTAAAAATAAAACCTTAAACACTTTTAAATTCTCACCCAAAATAATTTTAATTTCAAAACCAAACACAACACATTTTATTCAACAAACATACATATATATATATTCTAAATATATATAAGTATTTCTTTAAATCAAAATACGACCCAAAATAGAATCTCACAATGAAATGACTTATGAATAATTCTAGGTCACCCAAATGTGGTCAAATGATTCAAAAATGGTATCCATAGTTCTAAGCTTTAAATTAATGTTCCAAACTCTAATTTTATGTTTATGTCTAACATAAACATTTTGACCCAATTATAAACATATTGTGTTTATACTTCCAAAGCATCCTAACACAATTCATTAGCCTAATTTCAATTCTAAGCTATGTAATTATGTATCCAATACATAATTCATCACTATATGTCTCACTAATAAAAATTCACTAATGAAGAACACAGCTTAAGAGAAGATTAAACATTACCTAGTGAGTTTGATACAAAGATCAAATCTTCTTCTACTTGTTGAAATTGTTGGAGAACTTCCAAGGTTTAGCAATCTTGATACCAAGATCCAATCTTAATTCCAATACAAGCAAGCTTCACTCCAAGATCCAATCTAGATTTCTCCCAGATGAAATGTTATAGAGAACTTCAAAAGCTTCTCTAAACATTTCTCTAATCTTAGGCTAATTTCTCCAAGAATTGCTTGTACTTAACTTTCACAAGCTTAATTAAAACATTCCTAAAATTTGCTATTTATAGCAAAACTTAGGAAATTTTTAATTAATAAAAGTTGAAATCAACTTTTAGGTGGGCTTAATCTAATTTGTCCAAATATGTATAATTAGGTGTGACTAATCTACATTGTCTACCACTTTGATTTAATCTAATTAAATCAAGACATGGATTATGAAATGGATTAGTTCAATGTTTGCCACTTTGATTTAATCCAATTAAATCAAGCCAAAACCACATATTATTACATACTTATAATTACCATAATATCCTCAAATGGTAGAGGTAATTATGATTTTATAATTAAGCCCTTATGTATTTATTGAATTAATCCAATTAGGTCAAAGTAAATAATCATTGTTATCCAATAACACTTGATTATCTTAGTTGATAATTATAATATCGAATATTATTTTTTTATCAAAATTAATCGGCTACCCAAGTGCTCAACGAGTACACTTCATATTGAGACTCTCTAAGTTCAGACATGTTCTTCATATAAGCATAGCAAATATATACGCAATTCGGCCATCTCCCATTTCGCAAAGAACACGAACGACCTTTCTAAACTATACACGTAGAGGTCATCACATAAGTTTAACAATCTTTTCGTCGTAGGCTATCGAGTTGTGCGTAGGAAACATATAATACACCGTTAAGTTTCTAAAGACGCACATCTCATGTCGACATGTTCATAATTCTTTACAATTGATGTGATCCACCCTAGGTGATCGACTTTGGCCAAAGTCTTAAGAATCGTGACTTACTCACATGGATACCTAAACCTCTTATGGTACACATACATGCCGACAGATCCTATCTTAACTCGCACTTGATTACTGAGTGCATCGGTCCACACCCAACGAACATCTAGAGGCCAGACCATGCAAGGTTTCTGACATACATGGTGATGAAAGGTAATTATATCAATATTTCTCACTTATTTAACTTAATATTCTGTATATTTTCTTGAGTTTTGTGAATATTTTTATGTGTTTTGTGTTATTTTGTAGATAAATAAAGTTTCAGGACTCTCTGGAGGTGATTTTGGGCCAAAACAGTGAAAAATGACGAAAATGGCAAAATGGTCATTTTGCGCGTCACGATGCGCAAGCCTTTGGCGTTACGACACCTAACGTGCGCCGATCCATGCTAACGTGCACCGGGTCCACGTGTCAGAATCTGAGAAGTTTGACTTTGCTAACGTGCGTCGTGCCACGTGTCACCGTCACAGCCGATCTACTAACGTGCGCTGTGCCACGTGTCATCATTCTATGGTGGCAACAATCACCATCGCCACGTGTCGCCATGTGTCACTCCACATGTCTTCCATGTCATCGACCACATCACCGATTGACCAAGTCAAATTGCCACGTCATCATCAGCCAATCACAGCGTGCCACGTGTCATCATTCTATGGTGCTGACAGTCACTTTCGCCACGTGTCGTCACGTCATCGCCACATCATTGCCACGTCAGCTCAATCATTCAGCTCCCAGCCGCCTTGCCACGTGTCACCTTATCACCTTATCCAGAATCCCACGTGTCGAGCTCTCCGCATGCCACGTCGTCAATCACGCGCGTCGTGACGTGAGCTGCGCGTCGTGACGCGGACACCCTGCTGAGGCCTATAAATTCAGCTCGATGTTTCAGTTGTAGATGTACATTCATCTCTGATTTCTCTGATGTAAATAATGAGTTTTCTATCTAGTTTGTTTTAATTTCAGTTTTGTAATTAATTTTAATTACATTCTGTAATAATAGTAATTTACTTTCTTTATTTTTACAGTTTTTACTATTCAACCATGATGAGGTAACTTCCCCATGCTAGGGTGAAAGGTAATTCTTTTACTATTGCTATTTAGATTAATCTCCCTTAAATATAATATATTCACTATTTAAAATTTGACTTAATAATGATACCTCTATATTGGTCGGTTGGTAATTCATTTTAAACTGGTTTAAACCTGAATAAGCAAGGATACCGCCAGATTGGTCGGTTGGTAATTAAATTTTCTTACCGCCTATATGGCAGGTTTATTTTGATTTCGCCTTTATGGCTGGTTGGACTTAATATTGACTTAATCAGGTTACCGCCTATATGGCTGGTTGGTAAAATAATCACAAGTTACTATATTATATTAAGGGAGATATCTAATTAGTAATTAGTAAAAGTTGATCCTTTTACCTTAGCATTTTATTTGATCGTAATTTACTTTTCAGCTTTTACTTTACCGTAATTAATTTTCAGCATTTTTACTTTATGTCTCTTATTTTTCTAGCCCTAGTTATGTGTTGTAACTAAATTAGATATCGAGGGTTGTGATGGAGTCTAATATCACCGGTTTATAAATGGTTATTTTGTAGTTTGGGTAATTTAAAGGTTTGCTTATTAAGTCTTAAGCTTAATGTGTCTTGTTAATTGGCCACTAATAAGATTGATCTGGTAAATCTAAAATAAACTTGACAAATGAATTTTAGGTTTCAGCCTTAGACTTAATAGCCCACGATATTCCTTGAGGATAGATAACCCTTTAATAGATTTCCTTACATGAAAGACATATACCTGTCGGGCGGGGGTAGCCATAATTGGAACTTAAACTTAATGAATCTAGGTAATTTGGTTGACATAGACATATGGTTCAATTGGGTTATACTGGGTATTTGCGTTTGACCATCGACAGAGGCTTTCACATAATTTAGTGTTCCAGGTTAGTAAACCGATTTATTACACAAACATGAGATAACCACTTCATCTTTTAAAAGATATTAGAAAGATTCACAACCATAGATAGTTTTTAATATTGAATTTTCTTAAACCTACATTCGTGCAATTTTATTTACTTTTTTTTTAAATTTAAAATCTTCACAATTTCAAATCAATCAATCAACCTGTTAGATACTAGTAATCATTTGACCTCATAAAATTAATAGATTAGGTATTAATTTTAGGTAGGCTAACGTAAACATGTGACTGATAATATAACCCACTCCAGATTCAATGAAAATCTCTAAATATATCCCCTAAAAAACACATATTAGGTTTTTTTTTTTAAAAAAAAAAAAATAGACCACGCTACGTCATTACTAGAATTTTTTGAGCTAATTTATCAACCAAGCAAAAGTATTTATTTTAGTTCGATAGATGTCGAAAGTAAAAGTTGTGATTCTTTGTTGATATGTCAGTTTTTTCTCTGCACAACACACTTTATTGTGTCTCTGTACAGTACTATTTTGCTACCATTTTGTTAGGGGTTTTAAGGGGGAATATCAGTAACGCAGCGGAATCGCAGAAAATCAAAATTTTCTGATTTCAAAATTTTTCTCGGATCAATTAAATAAACTTATTTATTTAATTATCCAATTATCAAATTCTGAAAAATTACACAAGAGATCAAATTTCTTGGTAATTACCGAATTGCCCCAAAACTTTGTAAATTGATTATTTTAGCCCAAAAATTATCAAATATAATTTTGGATGATTCTAAATCATTTCTAAAATATTTTTCAACACATCTAATGCATTAAAATCAGATTTCACACAAATCCCCAATTTTTAGTCTAGTGCCGTGAACCACCCAAAAATTTCAATTAATTGTAATTTGGTCCATTTAGTTCAAAACATGCCAAGATCAAATCCAATCAACCTAAAATTTTACATGCATCATATTAATACCATAATACATCACATATATGAAAAGCCCCAAATTTGGAGTGGATTATGAACCCTAATTTTTCAATTTCATCAAATTGTCCAATTTCACCAAATTTACAAAATCCAACACTTTAATCCATTCAATACTTCACCAATCAAGCCTCACCACTTTGAAACAAATCTAGAACAATTCTAGGTCACCAAGGAGTGGCTTACTAACTCTAGAATGACAACTTTGATTTTCAAAGAATCAAAAGTAAGCTTTAAAACAAGTTTAAACTCACTTACATGCATCAATCTTTCACACAAGTTCTCAACCAAATAAAACACAAACTATAAGAAGAGAGATAACATCAAAGCATCGCAAATTGAAGCTAAGTATGTTAGAAACATTTTTCATGTTGGAGGAATTGAAAGAAAACTTACAAAACCTTAAGATTTCAAAGCTTTTCCTTCTTTTCTTCAAACTTTTCTCTCAACCACTTTTGTGTTTTCTTTTGTATCTAATGAACTTCTTAAACCCTAAAAGATGAAACAAAACAATATATACTCCACAAATTTAGTCTTGGCCAAAATTTAAGGTGTATATACAAATATCTAGATATTTTTCATTTCATTTAATTTTGCTTTATCAACTTGCTTTAATCATCATCAAACCATTTAATGATCTAAAGTAAGTCAAAAAAAGCAACTCAAAAATATAACAATTATATTCATTTAGGTATATGGCCGAAAATTACACTTAAAATTAAAGGAAAATGATATTTCAATTTTAAACATTTTAAACAAATATCAAAGAAGTCAAATCCAATTTGACTACCATTTCCTTTACTTTAAAGTCAACAATAAACACTTATAATCATTTCCTAACTTTATCATTTGGTGAGATATTTATATTTTAATTATATTAATCATTTAACAATTAAATAATTAAATAATTAATTAAATACAAATATCTCAAATATATGTATTATATTTACTTTAAATATCTCAAATACATATATTAATGATATATGTCAAATACCTTTATTTGACAATTTATTAATGTGTATTTAATAATATCATATATTAAATACAAACACACATTAATTAGGAAATGACGGTTCGGCCCGTTCGCATGTATATTTCGTTTAACGTTTAAATGATTTATAAATAATCATCATTATTCATAAAAGTTGCCCTAGTGCTCTACGAGTATATTTCATTATAAATAACCACCTTTGGGTGAACTAAAATTGTTCATGAGACATTTCATTATGGGATTCTATTTTGGGTTGTAATTTGATTCAAAGAAATATGTATATATATTTAGAATATATATATGTTTATTTCATAACATGTGTTGTGATTGGTTTTAAAATTAAAATTATTTTGAGTGATTTTATAAGTGTTTAAGGTTTTTATTTTAGAAAATAAAAAAAAATTGGTTTCAGTACTAATTCTCGAGAGGGAAGTGTTGCAGCGCAACTTTTGGCACTGCAATGCTGCCCAGCATGTAGCCATCGCTGCATGCACCACATGGTGCATGCAACGTGCGCTGCAAGCGCACTAGATGCGCGTGAGTCTAAAATTATTTTCCGATTTTTATCCCGATTAAATTTTTCCGGATCCAGATTTATTTCTGGGATCAATATTTTTTATACTACTTGAATGATACGTGCGCTTGCGTTATACGCGTGTGTGTAAGCACCGATCAAGTTTTTGACGTGTTGCCGGTGACTTATTTATCTTTTACTATTAGTTTAGGGGTTAGATACCGTTACTTGTATCTAATTTCTTTTTACTTATTATTTTTATTTTCTTGTGTTTCAGGTTCTCAGAAACTACATGAGACGAACCATAAGCTTTGAACTCCGACCGCTTGACCCAGAGATTGAAAGAACCATCAGACATTTGCGAAGGGAAATGCGAGAAGGCCAAGAAGCAATCATTAACATGGAACCTGAACCTTTGAACGTTGCACCAACGATTCCCATTCGAGACAGAACCATTCCGGTGGTTGACGGACTCATTTCTTGTACTGTACTTCCTCCCTTACCAGAAAATGCGGGTGACATCAAAACATGCATCCATATGATTCAGCAGTTAGTACAGTTTGAGGGAAATGTAACTGAAGATCCTAATGCCCACATCAGCAACTTCCTGGAAGTTTGCGGTACTTTCAATTACAACCAAGCAGTTGAATAAGCAATGAGACTGCAGGTTTTTCCATACTCCCTGAAAGACAGAGCTAAAGCTTGGCTACATTCACTACCAGCAGGTTCCATCACAACTTGGAACAATCTAGCCACCAAATTTCTTGCAAAGTACTTTCCACCAGCCAGAACTGGAAAGCTGAGGAATGATATCATATCTTTTATGCAACAAGACTCGGAAACTCTCTACGAAGCTTGGGAAATGTACAAAGATTTGCTCCGGAAATGTCCTCACCATGAGATTCCAAAATGGCTTCAAGTCCAAACTTTCTATAATGGACTTTCTGGACTGGTGAGAACCACAATCGATGCTGCTGCTGGAGGAGCTTTAATGGCAAAAGGAGAAGATCAAGCCTGGAACCTAATCGAAGAAATGGTTAACAAAAATTCCTTGTGGCCAACAGAAATGAGCATGATCCAACGAATTGCAGGAATTTATGAAAGTGGAGCCAATACAGCAGTCAACGCCAAGTTGGATCAGGTATGCAAATTCATGGAGACTCTTACCACTGGATCTACAAGTTCACCATATGGAGAAGCACCAGAACCAAACCAGCTTGAAGAAACGGTGAATTATGTCAACAATTTCAACATATAGGGGAACAATCCATATTCCAACACCTACAACCCAGGGTGGAGGAATCATCCCAATCTCTCATGGAGCAACAATTCAGGGCAAAAGAACAATCCACCACCAGGATTCCGACAGCAAAGCCAGGAGCATGAAAAAAGAACCAGAAATAGCGGAAGTGTTGGCCCAGTTAAAAAAATACGATGCCATATTTCAAAATCAGGCAGCATTAATTAAAAATCAAGCAGCATCAAATGAAGCTATGTTTCAAGCCCAATCAGCATTGAATCAAAGCTTAACTGCCTCTATAAAAGCACTAGAGAATCAAATTGGACAACTGGCCAATGCTCAGAGTTACAGACCACCAGGTAATCTTCCTAGCAACACAGAGCCAAATCCAAGGAACATGGGAAATGAGCAATGTCATGCCATCATGTTAAAAAGCGGTACTGAAATCAACAAAGATGTTTTGAATCAAGGCAACCATTGAAGATATTCCAAAAGAAACAAAGCAACAGATGGAGGAAAAAGAAGCAAAGGAAAAAGAGCAGATCACTCCACCTCCACCTTTTCCTCAGCGTCTTCAGAAAAACAAACTGGACAAGCAGTTTGCTCGGTTCCTGGAGGTGTTCAAAAAGCTGCACATCAACATTCCATTTGCAGAAGCCTTGGAACAAATGCCCAGCTATGTAAAATTCATGAAAGACATTTTTTCATGAAAACGGAGATTGAGAGATTACGAGACAGTATCATTGACAGAAGAATGCAACGCTATCATTCAGAGGAAGCTTCCCTCAAAGTTGAAAGATCCTAGCAGTTTCACCATTCCTTGCACCATAGGAGAACATGACTTCGGTAAGGCTTTATGCGATTTAGGTGCGAGTATTAACTTGATGCATTTTTCTATTTTCAGGAAATTGCAGATTGGAGAAACAATGCTCACTTCAGTCTCTCTTTTACTTGCTGATAGAACACTCGTATTTCCAATAGGCGTAGTTGAGGATGTGCTGGTCAAGGTTGACAAATTCATTTTCCCAGCAAATTTTATTTTCCTTGATATGGAGGAAGACGCAGACGTGCCAATCATCCTCGGGAGACCGTTCTTGGCTACAGGTCGAACCATTATTGATGTACAAAAATGAGAATTAACCATGAGGGTACATGACCAAGAAGTAACATTTAATGTTTTCAAGGCCATGAATTTCCCAGATGATGAAAAGAATGAGGAATGTTTCAGACTTGATGTGATACACAGTACCATTCAGAACTCCAATGCAATGCAAAGTTCTACTAACAAAATTAAAACATATCAATTGCCTGTGGAGCCTGAAGATAAATCATCTTTTGCACTGAAAAAACCAATTCTTGCACTACAAGCAACAGAAGAGGAACTGTTCCACCAGCTCAACGAATTGGATGAATTTCACAATCAGCCTTTTGAGGATGCCAAATTGTACAAAGAAAAGGCAAGGAAAAGACATGATGAGAAGTTAGTGCGCATACAACTGGAACCAGGGAAGAAGGTACTGTTAAACAAATCAAGGGTGAAATTCTTCCCATGGAAGCCAAAATCACGATGGTCAGGTCCATTTTTGATCACAAAGGTTTTACCAGACAGAGCCGTTGAGATACATGATCCCGACTCCAACAAAATATTCAAGGTTAAAAACAAGCGTGTCAAGCACTACTGGGGAGAATCATTTGAGCGAAAAAAAGAAAGTATCACACTTTCAGATCCAACCTAACGTTCGAGAAGTCACGTCTAGCTGACGATAGACCCGGCCAAGGTTCTGGTTCAGAACCGGAACCGAACCGGTTTGAACCGGACGATTCCGGTTTCGGTTCCGGTTCCGGAACCTTACCGGTTCGGTTAGGGTTCCTCCCCTAGCTGAACCGGTTGGAACCGTTCGGTTCCAACGGTTCCAACCGGAACCATACGGTTGGAACCGGTTTGAATTTATACAATAATATATTTTTTTAATTTTTTAGATAAGAATTTTATTTGTAATTTAGTGTAATTATGTAATGTAATTTAATGTAATTTGTAATTTACATAATTTTATTTGTAATTATGTAATTTTATTTGTAATTATTTTCAAAAAAAATAATTTAATGTAATTATTTGTAATTTAACTTTTATTTTCAAAAAAGTAAAAAAAAAAAAACCGAATGGAACCAGAACCGAAACCGAACGGTTCAGTTCCGGTTCCGGTTCCATTTTAGTGTGGAATCAGAACCGGACGATTCGGTTCCGGTTCGAAACTGAACCGAACCATCGGCCCGGTCTAGCTGACGACGTTAAAATTAACGCTCGCAGGGAGGCAACCCATGCAATTTGTGTATATATTGTGATTTGGTGTAATTTAATTTTGTAAGTTTAGTTTTTACAGATTAAGACATTTCAGGATGGATGAAGTTCTCGCAAATCTTCGCAAGCAATTTCCTTTTGTCCCTCAAAAATCTCTTATGAAAGTCTACAAAGCTCGCTTGGAACGGATGAGACTACTAACAATCCATGGTGTTCCTAATGACATTCGTTGGGTAATTGAAGCACGAGTCTGATTGGCAGGTGAGTCTTCTGACTCTTTTATTTCACATCTGCCTGGTTTTGGAAGAAGCACCTATGTAAAGAAACGTAGAGCTAAGCAAATGGGTGTTTGTTACAAATGTGCACGCTGGAATTGCAATACTCGTTGTCGTTCTTTAGGAATGATGTCTGATAATCGCGAAGAAAAAATTAAATTCATTAGGGATGGCTTGAGTAAGGAGTCTTTAGATGATATATCTTTAACTATTGAGATGCATCCCAATGGATATGTTCACATGCCTTTCGTAAATTACATACACAATTTCAAAAAGAAAGACAAAATTAAGTCTTGGGAATTTGACTAAAAAAGACCATGTTTGCCAATTTATAAGAAAATTGGATGGGAAGCTTGTCCCTGACACATAGACATCAATCAAGCCGTTACTTTTCTTGTACATATTATATCTCTTTGTATTTTCCTAATAATTGTGATTTGTTTTGTTGTTTTCTTTTATTTTCTCCGACAGGATCCAGACCTTTTTGACTATCACGATTTATTTTACTGTTAACTAATAATTGACATTTGGCAGGTACTAGTGCTATTATTTTACTCACCATTTTGAGGTGTTATAAATTCAACTCATCATTGCACTTTTGAAGACATCCAGAGTAAAACATGGAAGCCACTTCAAGAAGACGAGTTGAAAACATTTGTGTGTTTTGCGGTACTAGTGTTGGTGTTAAGCCACAATACGTAGAAGCAACACAGGAATTGGGTCGAGTCTTAGCTGCAAGGAATATGCACTTAGTATATGGCGGAGGCAATCTTGGACTTATGTGGATCATTTGAAAAGATGTACAGGAGGAAGACAGTCACGTTTTGGGAATCATCCCAAAACCTTTGGCGGAGGCAAATCTTATTGGACCATCAAACGGAGAGGAACTGATCGTGCCAGGTATGACTGAACGACTAGTAGAAATGATTAACCGTGCTGATGCTTTTATTGCTTTGCCAGGTGGCTTGGGTACATTGGAGGAAATTTTTACAGTGTTATCTTGGGAAAACTTGAACATACACCAGAAACCGCTTGGACTGTACAACGTTAAAGGATTTTATGATTTTCTTTGTGTGTTTCTTGATGATGCTCGGAGAAATGGGTTCGTGTCAAAACCTATGAAAGAACTCTTCTTTACTGCCAGAACTGCTCCGGATCTAATTGACCAAATCTTAACCTATGAACCACAAATTGACCCTATCATTTCAAAGATAAATTGGTCCGAGGACGATCGTGGTAAGAGCCGTCAGATTAATTTGGATCTTAACCTTTAATTTCCTATAGAATTTTAGCTAATCAGGTACTATCTTCTAAACTCTTCTTCTACTGTTTAAGACATTGAGGATAATGTCTCATTTAGGTTTGGGGGAGGGAATTAGTTGATCAGTATCTTGTTTTTAGTTGTGAGTTACTTTTATTTTTAGTCCAAAATTTTTCGAAAAAAAAAAAAAATTGAATTTTTTTCAAAAATTACAAAAATATTTTGCGTTTTTGTGTTTTTATTTTGACTGAAAAGGTGAAATTGGTAAGAGATAACTGAGTAAGGAGTTTCCACTCCTGAGACGTATTTCAAACCTAATTCGGAACAAGTTAATTTTTGTTTATTTCCTTTTGAATATTTAATTTGTGAATTCTCCATAAAATTGACTAAAATGGATCTTCATATGCTCAATTAGCAGGTATTATCAACATGCATAGTAACATACAGACATGAGTTGTAATTGAAAAGTTTATAATATTCAGTGCTCTAATTTAATTGGAAGAAGCATCTCAAAAAGTGATGGAGTAAAAAAAAAAACTTATATATTTTTATTTTAAAGATTTTTATGTTATTTTATTCTATGTTTTGCTCGAGGACTAGCAAAATGTTAGGTTTGAGGGTGTGATGAGTGGTAATTATATCACTATTTCTCACTCATTTAACTTAATATTATGTATAGTTTCTTGAGTTTTGTGAATATTTTGATGTGTTTTGTGTTATTTTGTAGATAAATAAAGTTTCAAGACTCTCTGGAGGTGATTTTGGGCCAAAACAGTGAAAAATGACGAAAATGGCAAAATGGTCATTTTGCGCGTCGCGACTCGCAAGCCTTTGGCGTCACGACGCCTAACGTACGCCGATCCATGCTAACGTGCACCGGGTCCACGTGTCAGAATCTGAGAAGTTTGACTTTGCTAACGTGCGCCGTGCCACATGTCACCATCACAGCCGATCTGCTAACGTGCGCCGTGCCACGTGTCATCATCCTATGGTGCCGACAATCACCATCGCCACATGTCACCACATGTCACTCCATGTGTCTACCACGTCATCGTCCATATCACCGGTTGACCAAGTCAAATTGCCATGTCATCATCAGCCAATCACAGCGTGCCACGTGTCATCATTCTATGGTGCCGACAGTCACTTTCGCCACGTGTCGCCACATGTCACTCCATGTGTCTACCACGTCATCGTCCATATCACCGGTTGACCAAGTCAAATTGCCATGTCATCATCAGCCAATCACAGCGTGCCACGTGTCATCATTCTATGGTGCCGACAGTCACTTTCGCCACGTGTCGCCACGTCAGCTCAATCATTCAGCTCCCAACCGCCTTGCCACGTGTCACCATATCACCTTATCCAGAATCCCACGTGTTGAGCTCTCCGCATGCCACGTTGTCAATCACGCGCGTCGCGATGCGAGCTGCACGTCGCGACGCGGAGACCCTGCTGAGGCCTATAAATTCAGTTCGATGTTTCAGTTGTAGATGTACCTTCCTCTCTGATTTCTCTGATGTAAATAAGGAGTTTTCTATCTAGTTTGTTTTAATTTCAGTTTTGTAATTAATTTTAATTACGTTATGTAATAATAGTAATTTACTTTCTTTATTTTTACAGTTTTTACTATTCAACCATGATGAGGTAACTTCCCCTGCTAGGGTGAAAGGTAATTATTTTACTATTGCTATTTAGATTAATCTCCATTAAATATAATATATTCACTATTTAAAATTTGACTTAAAAAGGATACCGTTATATTGGTCGGTTGGTAATTCATTTTAAACTGGTTTAAACCTGACTAAGCAAGGATACCACCATATTGGTCGGTTGGTAATTCATTTTAAACTGGTTTAAACCTGACTAAGCAAGGATACCACCATATTGGTCGGTTGGTAATTAAATTTTCTTACCGCCTATATGGCAGGTTTATTTTGATTCCGCTTTTATGGCTGGTTGGACTTAATATTGACTTAATCAGGTTACCGCCTATATGGCTGGTTGGTAAAATAATCACAAGTTAATATATTATATTAAGAGAGATATCTAATTAGTAATTAGTAAAAGTTGATCATTTTACCTTAGCATTTTATTTTATCGTAATTTACTTTTCAGCTTTTACTTTACCGCAATTAATTTTCAGCATTTTTACTTTATGTCTCTTATTTTACTAGCCCTAGTTATGTGTTGCAACTAAATTAGATATCTAGGGTTGTGATGAAGTCTAATATCACCGGTTTATAAAGGGTTATTTTGTAGTTTGGGTAATTTAAAGGTTTGCTTATTAAGTTGCGAGGCCCATTCTTGTTCAGGCAACTCTGCTTCTGCTAATACCCGCATGGACTGTATCTCAACTTCCACCGGTAGTACCGCTTCCATTCCGTAGACCAAAGAGTAAGGCGTAGCTCCTGTCGCTGTCCTCACAGAAGTTCTATATCCCCACAGGGCATACGGTAGCTTATCAACCCAATCTTTATAATTCCCAGTTATCTTCGCCAAAATCGTCTTTATTGTCTTGTTGGCTGCCTCGACTGCCCCATTAGCCTGCGGCCTGTATGGTGAGGACTTGTGATGGCCTATTCCGTACTTCTGTAGCATCGCCTTTGTCTCTCCCTGAAACTGGACTCCATTGTCCGTTTCTACATGGTGCGGCATACCATACCTACAAATGAGATTCCGAGCTATGAACTTGGCCATCTGCTTCGCTGTAACATTACGGAATGATTCGGCTTCTACCCACTTCGAGAAGTAGTCTACTGCCACTACTATAAAGCGGTGCCCATTCGATACATTCGGTCGGATCTCCCCGATCATATCTATTCCCCACGCTGAGAAAGGCCACGACTCTGACAAACCGTGCAACTCTGTTTGCGGTAAATGATTCAGATTACCGTGTGCTTGACAATCATGACAATGCTTTACCAGCTTCACGTAATCGGCTTCCATGGTTGACCAATAAAAGCCTTGTCTCACGATCTTGCGTGACAAGTTTAATCCGTTCATATGTGGTCTACACACACCAGCGTGCACTTCTTCCATTATCTTATGAGCTTCTTCATTTCTCAAACACTTCAGCTGGATACCATTTGCCTGCCTCTTGTAGAGTTCTCCTTTCAAACTCACATACTGAGAAGCCAACTTCTGAATGGCGATTCTATCATTTCTGCTTGCTTCCTCTGGGAGTTCCCCATTCTCCAGATACCTCTGAATATCATGATACCAAGGTTTTCCATCGTTGACCTCTATTTCCAAGATCCGCTCTATCTCATAAACAGGCTTACTCACCGTCGTCAACATAAGTGGTCTCATTACCAATTTCTCTGGATTTTCCCAAGTCGCGGCTAGTGTCGCCAATGCATCTGCCATCTGATTTTCTTCCCGCGGCAAGTGTTGAAATTTGCAGTCAGGGATAGTCTGTGCCAGACTTCTGAGATGGAACAAGTACGGCTTCAGTCGTTCTTCCTTTAACTCCCATTCTCTTTGCATCTGTCAGATCACCAACATCGAGTCTCCGTAAACTTCCACGTTCGTAGCTCTCAAGGCTATCAATGCAGTTAAACCGAATACACATGCTTCATACTCAGCCATGTTGTTGGTTACTCCGAATGTCAACCGCTTGGCCATAGGCAAAGTTTCTCCCTCAGGGGTTACTATTACAATCCCGATTCCGGCTCATTTGCAGTTCACTGCTCCGTCGAAATACATCTTCCATCCTTGGATTGCTATGGCTTGTATTTCTTCGTCGGGGAACTCAAACTTGTACCGATCCCCTTCAACAGGTTGCAATGCCAAGAACTCTGCCACGGCTCGCCCTTTGATCACCTTAGAAGTGAGATACTCGATGTCAAATTCTGTCAGCAATACTAGCCATCTTCCTAACTTCCCAACTAGTGAAGGCACTGAATGCAGGTATTTCAAAGGATTCTCCTTTGCTATCACTTGGATCTTGTAGGATTGGAAGTAATGACGCAATTTTCTGGACGCCCATACTACTGCTAGACAAATCTTCTCCACTTCTTGATAGCGGGCTTCATACAGAAGCAACTTCTTACTAAGGTAGTAGACAACATGCTCTACTCCTGTCTCATCTGCTTGTACCATATTGCCCCTAGTGCTTCGGGTTCAATAGCCAAATAAATTACCAAAGGTCTACCCTGCCTCGGAGGTTTCAAAACAGGAGGTTTCACCAAATATTCTTTGATTCTGTCGAATACTTCCTGACACTGCTCATTCCACTTCACCGGTTGGTCTTTTCTTAGCAGTTTGAAGATAGGCTCGCATACTGACGTCAACTTTGCAATGAACCGGCTGATATATTGGATTTTCCCCAGGAAGGCTCTGACTTCTTTCTCTGTCTTCGGTGCTGACATTTCAGTAATAGCCTTGATTTTCTCGGGGTCCACTTCTATGCCTCCCATTCCGACAGTGTGTCCTAGTAACTTTCCTGACGTTACTCCGAACACGCACTTCTTTGGATTCAACCGCAAGTTGTACTTGTCAACTCGTTCCAGGAACTTTTCTAGCGCTTTTATATGCCCATCTCTTGTCTCTGACTTGACCATCATGTCATCTACGTACACCTCAATCTTCTTGTGCATTAAGTCATGAAACAAAGTAGTGGCCATCCGCTGATAAGTGCCCAAACGGCATCACCTTGTAGCAATAAGTACCCCATTCTGTAACAAAGGCGGTCTTGTGCTTATCCTCTTCAGCCATGAGCACCTGATTGTACCCTGAGAACCCATCCGCAAACGAGTACATGGAAGACAAAGCCGCACTATCAACCAATACGTCTATATGCGGCAAAGAAAATCATCCTTCGGGCATGCCTTGTTAAGATCTCTGTAATCAACGCACATTCTGACTTTGCCATTTTTTTTGGCACAGGCACGATGTTGGCTAACCAGTCGGGATATTTCACTACTTCCAGGAATCCCACATCTATTTGCTTTTTAACTTCCTCTCCGACCTTCTCGGCCCATTCTGGTCTCATCTTTCGGAGTTTCTGCTTCACAGGCTTCATATTCGGATAAGTTGGTATCACATGCTGGGCAATGCTTCTATCTACCCCTAACATGTCCTCGTAAGACCAAGCGAACACTTTGGCATATTTAACCAACATCTCTTCTAAGTTCTTCCGCTCTTCGGCGGTAACGTCACTCAAAATTAAGACTTCCTTGGGGATTTCAGGTGTACCAAGGTTGAATGCATCCGTTTTGATGGAGTTGATATCGAATATGCTTAAGTCATGCAAGTTAAGAGGAAGAGACTCAGGCAAATAAGCAAAATTATTGTCTTTATTGCTAATCAATGCAGGATTACATTCAAATAAATCATGAAGATAAATGTCCTCATCATCTACAGACACTTCATCTTCCGCACCGGGTTCTTCTCAGGCTCCTTATGTTCTTCCAGAGTCAGGCTATCCAGCTTCATCAGTTCTTCTTCCCATTTCTCATATTCTTTCTTCACATCTTCTCCCGCCAGCGGCTTTTCACCTAGCACATCTTGGAAGATTTCGAATCCGGGCACCATAATCCCGTTGACTTCCACCGGTTCAGGCTCTCCTTGATACCCCGAGGCCTTCACAAAGCACTCCATCAACTTTAGCCCTTTCTTCTTGGCCTTGGGTTTATCTTCATCAGAACGGTATCCCAAACCCCTCCGAGTATTCTGCCATTTAAAGTCTGGCAATGCTGAACCTTTGTCTGGTTCAAACTTCATCTTCTCCATAATCTTCGCCACCTTGGGATCCACCCACTCCTCAAAGGTTGCCGACACTTGGAACCTCGTGAAAGGTTGTATTTCTAAAGCAGCTACAACATTGTCCACCTCAGCTGGATGGTGACAATCTTCTCGTCGCATGGGAACTTGATCATCTGATGTAAAGTAGAGGGCATGCCCCCGAGCTTATGAAACAAGTGCCTTCCCAACAACAAGGCAAAAATGGCTTGGATATCCAGCACTGTGAACTCCACTTCATCCTCAACTGGACCAACCTTGACTACCGCGGCAAAAGTACCTTCGACTCCCTGCTTACTATCATCGTAAGCCTTGATAGTCATGTTGGAAGGGCTCAAATCTATCGGCTTTAAGCCCAACCTCGCTAGAATTTTCAACGGGCACACGTTGATGGATAAACCATCGTCCACCATTACACAGGACGTCCTCTTGCCCTTGACTTCAGCTCGGATGAATAAAGGCCTGTTGTGATTTCTCCCTTCAGGTGGAAGTTCTTCATCAGAGAAGGTTATTTGCAGAGCCTCTTTCTGCACTGACCCAATAAACATCGCCGGATTAGCATCTTCGGGTACTACTATTTTGCTCAGGGCTTCTACTATAGCCCGCCTGTGCTCTCCAGATGCATATAATAACTCATAGATGCTCAAATGTGCCCGGGTCTTCTTCAGCTGCCGCATCATTATATCTCCCTCAGCAGGCTCAGTATTCTCAGCTACTTCTCAACCGTCAGTCAATACTTCCTTCCCTTTTTCAGCAGTATCATTATAAAAGCGCCCACTCCGGGTCATGCCTTTCATTTCCTCCTCCTCGTTACCACTTGAGAAATCCTCCCAGAAATCCTTCTTCTGATCTGTCTCATCTTCACTATTACTGTCCCAAATACCCAGGCAAAAGGCTGTTTGGTCAAAGGTTCAGAGGAAAAGGTCTTCTGGTAGACCAGAATTGATCATGTAAGTAGGTGGGGGAACGGAGTGATAATTGGGCAATGGATTGCGGTGAGTGTTTGTTTGTTCTTTTTTAAGGTCGGGAATTTTTCGGGAGTCTATCAGGTCTTGGACTTTATGGCGAAGATGAGCACAACCATCGGTGTCATGGCCATGTTGTTGGTGGAAGTGGCAGTAGCGGCTCATGTTTAGGTTTG
Organism: Zanthoxylum bungeanum; assembly: GCA_019454045.1. NCBI lineage: Eukaryota > Viridiplantae > Streptophyta > Magnoliopsida > Sapindales > Rutaceae > Zanthoxylum > Zanthoxylum bungeanum. The sequence goes on from SKCR01026565.1 coordinate 75,497, forward strand.
GTGGGAGATGATTCGGGAGTGGTTTAGGTTCCAGGGGTTTCAACAGCCCTTGCCTCACTAACTTCTCCAGTACTTTGGACAAAGGTCGACCCAAGTTAGAAAAACGCCGATTCTTAATGGCCGCAATCTCTGCAGTGACAGGCTTAATACTTGAGGATCCTCTGATAGTCCTCCTATTCAGACTATAGAACTTTCTGTTCTCGGCTTCCTCTTCTTCAATATCCATTACAGTTTCCCTCAGCTGTAGGAAATCTGCAATCATCGAAGTCATTCTCCTCAGTTTACCATAAATCGAAGGTTTAGTCCCCTTGATGATCATTTTTATCTGATCCTTCTCAGAAGGCATGGTCTGCATCTTTAAAAGCTGGCTTCTCCAGCGGTCAACGTACTCCTTAAATCTTTTTTCGGGCTTTTGCTTAGTATTCTCCAAGTCGCGGAGCGACAAGTCGATCTCTAAGTCGGTAACGTACTTGCTTCAAGAAGGCGTCAGCCAACTCTCTCCAATCCTCCTTAACCTTTTTCTCAAGGCTATGATACCAGACCACATGTGCCCCCTCAAGTGACATCCCAAACATCTTATGGACTTGGCGCTGAGATAGGCCAACAGAACTCATCACCGAGACATATTACCGCAAATGGACCCTCGGGTCCCCATTTCCATTAAACTTGGCAATATCGAGCATCTTAAACTGTGCATGCAGCTGCTCCTCGAAGGTCATCGCATCGTAATCCAATAAATCCTCATGTTTCCCCTTCAGTTTGCGAGTAACCGACTCTATTTGATCACGGAGCTTCTGTATCTCAGCCTGAGACCCAGACTATTCTCCCAGCGGCGTGTTCAGCCATATCATCATCAAACACCGGAGTATCATCATTTAAACCACTTGGAGGGCCCTCTCGCCTCTCGTTTTCATATCCTCCCGCAGCGCGGGGTACAGCGATATTAGACATGGCAGCGGTCAGAGCTTGCAGTTGTTCAGTCATTTTGGTGAGATTGGCTTCAATCTGATCCATTCGAGACCCTTCGTTGACGGATTCACTCATATTTGCTGATGGTCTTTTGATTAGTCTCCCATCTTCCCTAACCCAACGGAAATCTATGGTGTCTCTCTTTTAAGACCGTGTGTCAGTGCATATGCGTGCAATGAATGTAACATATAAATCGATAAAAATTTTATACTAGATGGCCCATTGGTGCCTTCTGGTGCGTCAACTAGTGTCCAAACTTGGTTGGTATACATGGAACCCATTTCAGACTTCATGGCATCTTGCCACAAAACGGATTCGATACCTTGTATCGCTTCCTCATACGTAGCTGGTTCATCTTCCTGAATAAGATTAATATCTACATGAGGTGAGATCAGAAACCCATACCTCTCAGGTTATTTTCTGACTCTCTCCGACCTACGCTGTTCTTGTGTATTAGAAGATTATGGAATAGTCTCATCCCTGATGGACTGTTGGTGTTCCGTGATGGGGTCGGTGCCAGGAACAATATCACTCTAATTTTCATTGAGTTATACTTTCCTCCCCTTATCACTGCATCTATGAATTCATTTTCGAGGAAAACTGCATGAAGAGCAACAAATACCTTGTTCTCTTGTGGGTTGTAGAAGTAATATCATTTGGTTTCCCTATGATAACCTACAAATAGGCACTTATCCGATTTGGGTTCTAGTTTGGTACCATCCAAACGTTTAACATATGCCCAACATCCCTAAATCTTCAGGAATGAGAAACCTAGTTTCTTTCTTGTCCATATTTCATATGGAGTCTGTCCAATAGACTTTGACGGAACTTATTCAAAATAAGTATTGCACTGTTTAATGCGTATCCCCATAAGGAAATTGGTAGCTCAGTGCGACTTATCATTGACTTTACCATGTCCAAAAAAATTCGGTTTCCCCGTTCGGACATACCGTTCAATTGAGGTGTTCCGGGAGGAGTCCACTGTGAAAGAATACCATATTCTTTCAAGTAATCGAGAAACTCATTGCTCAAGTATTCTCCACCACGGTCCGACCGCAATGTTTTAATACTTTTGCCGATCTGTTTTTCTACGTCGTGTCGAAACTCTTTGAATTTCTCAAAAGTTTCCGACTTGTGTCTCATAAGATACACATAACCATAACACGATGCATCATCCGTAGAGGTTACGAAGTATTCATATCCACCTCTAGCCTGGCTAGACATGGGCCTACATACGTAACTATGAACGAGGGCTAACAACTCGGTGGCACGCACACCCTTACCATTAAAAAGTGTTTTAGGCATTTTGCCTAATAAACAAGATTCGCAGACGTCATATGAATTAGGATCAAATCCGTCCAAGTATCCACTCTTCGAAAGTGTGGATATACGAGTCTTGTTAATGTGTCCCAGACGACAATGCCACAGATAAGTTTCATCCATGTTACTCAATTTGAGCCTTTTGTTTGTCATGTTATATGTTTGAGATTCATTTATATTCAAAATATAAAGACCATTATTAACATCTGCTGTACATATCAAAATATCATCTTTATATACAAAACACCCAGTGTTCCGGAATACAAAGGTATACCCGCATCAGGTTAAACTAGATACATAGATGATGTTCCTAGTCAAACTAGGTACAAAATAACAGTCACCTAATGTAATTACATGCCCCGAGGGCAGATTCAAAACATAGGTCCCAACGGCCAAAACAGCAACTCTCGTCCCGTTTCTGACTCGCAGGTCGATCTCTCATGAAGTCAGTCTCCTGTTAATCTACAAATCTTGCACATCAGTACATATGTGAGTACCACATCCAGAATCAAAAATCCAATTTTTAAAACCAATAGTGGATATGTTTATTTCAATAACAAACATACCTGAAGCCGGAGCATTGCCCGCCTTAACTTCCTTCATGTGTGCCTTGTACTCACGACAGTCACACTTCCAGTAACCCCGTTTGCCACAATGTAGGCAGACATCTTGGGATTTGTCCTTAGTTTTCCCAGAAGACTGTGATGATTTGGCCTTGCCATTTTTCTTCTTTTTCTTCACACCCCCAGAAGCCTTCGGCCAAGCCTTAGCCTTTTGGGATGTCGAAGTAAGATGTGCATCGCGCTTCTTGCCATTCAGAAGCTCTGGCTCTGCTTCTTTCAGCATCGCCATCAACTCTCCAAGAGTCTTCTATTGGTTCATCATGTTATAGTTCATGACGAACCCGCCCCAACAATCGGGCAGAGACTGTAAGATTAAATCTATAGAAGTCTCGGCCTCGAAGGTTATGCTCAGGTGACCTAACTGTTCGATGTCAGCAATCATTTGCGACACATAGTGCTCGACAGATGTACCCTCTAATATACGCGAGCGAAAGAGCTTCTTTTACAATTCGTACTTCTGAGATATAAGGTTAGATCTGTGTGTAAGTGTTCATAGAACATGCCAAGGATCTCTAAGAGTCATTTGTGTGTGAATAAACAAAAGAAGTTACGGAAATACTCACAATGATTGGGAGATAAGTTCAAAACTTTCATGGATGTAATGGAAGCTCAAAGCCTTTAAATTGAATTCCAAACTCTAGGATTAGTTTCCCTATCACCTTCATTTGTCTCTTGAAGTGCTAGCTTACTTGAATTTTTGCAACAAAAACTCAAAATGGGAGAAGGAAGCTCACGGAAATGAGCTTGGAGAATAAAGAAAAAAATGTTGTGAATAGTAACTCATCACACTTCCAAAGTTGACTTGTTAATTTATACTAAGTTTGTGTGTTGAATTGGTTTGAGTGTTTTATAAGTAAAGCAAGCCTTACTTTCAACAAATAAAATCCATAAAATTAAGCCCAACCATTTCCATCACTTGTCCAACAAGTTGATGTAAGTGAAGTGGGTACCACCACTTTTAAATTCCAAATTTAAGTCGACTAATTCATCACGCAACTTCGCTCGGGCCCGGGTTCGTTTAATCCGATTAAATGAATTTTCCGTCGCGACGTAATTAAATCTAATTTAATTAAATAATAATGCCTAGTAAAATTATTACGGAAGTCGCTCGCGAATTAGTTCCAAATTAATTCATTCGTTAGAATTTAAATCTAATTTAATTTCACATTGAAATCCAATTTCAATTAATATATCCGATATATTATTTTAGCCATAATAAACAAATTAAATAGAAAAATCCAATTTAACTATTGTAGATGCTGATTTTTCGCTCCATGTCTACAATTGAGATTTTGTATAGGGGCACTGGCGATTCTGCAAAACAAAGAAGGTAGGGTGAACAGAGAGGGTCTACCCACCGGTGAGGTGGATGCCGTAGGCACTCCGACGCCCAAGTCAGTAAAGGGACTAAAGAAAGTTATAATGGATAAGGCAAGGTTAAATGCTACCTTGAACTTTGTAGGGTACCGTGAGGGTGGTAAGAATGAGAGGTTTAGAGAGCTATGGAGAGAGTTGTATTAGGCTATCAGTATGAGAGCTAGAAGTTCCATCCCCCTTCCTCTTGGAGCTTTGTTCCTTATATATTCATGCTATAGTAACATGTGCCTTTATTGCCTTTTGATTAATCGTCCGTTGGATCATGGTAACATTCAACTTTATGATGAGCTATTACTGCGTTGTAGTTTGGAACGGATGGGTTGTGAATGACATTTATGAGTATGGGCGTTATGTGGACTGAAGTAGGGTGAGCCCCAATTATGATTTGAGCACGTGAAGTCTCATTGGGCTTGGGCTTATGAATCTCTTGGCATCTATTCGCTTTAAACATTGGGGCTTCCTTTTGAGGTAGAAGCTTTGGGCCTGGAGAAGAAGGACGGAATTGCCCCTGGACCAAATTTGGCCCAAACAGTTTGTCCCATACTCTATAAGTCAAGGAGTCATTGGCTTGGAGATTACTTGACGCATGAGTCGCCTGAGACGATGCCATATTATGTTGGTGTACTTGAGCGTTGATGCTGCCTACTAATTGAACCAAACGAATGTCAAGTTATCAACTTGAGTCTACAAGAGCCATTGGGGAAGTACCCAGTCGTCCGAGCCAGAAGATGGTCGGGATAATGAACTCGACTCTACTAGAGCCATTGGGGAAGTACCCAATCGATTGGACCAGATGAAGGTCAGTATATCAGTCATACGACATGTGCCTTCCATGTCTACAAGTTGACTCGAAATGAGTCTATGGGGGATGTCCCCAGTCGACTGGACTTGATGAGGCCAGAAAGATAATAGTCATACGATATGTGTAATCCATGTCTACAACTTTGACTCGACATGAGTCCATGGGGGTGTCCCCAGTCGACTGGACTTGATGAGTCCATGAGGATATAAGTCATACGACATGTGTAATCCATGTCTACAACTTTGACTCGACATGAGTCCATGGGGGATGTCCCCGATCGACTGATCTGGATGAAGATTCAGGATATATTTCATACAACATGTGTAAACCATGTCCACAACTTGACTCGACATGAGTCCAAGGGGGATGTCCCCGGTCGACTGGACTTGATGAGGCCAGGAAGATATACACCCGTTTGGTATCAAAGATGGACCAAACCGAGCCTACATGTCGACTGGACCAGAGGAAGGTCAAAGAACTTACACTTGACTCTATTTGTGAGCCACTTGGGAGGTGATCCCGTCGACTGGACCTGATGAAGGCTATGACGACATTCACTCGTTTGATATCGAAGAGGGAACAAACTGAGTCTACTAGAGGAGGGTCCATTAATTGAATTTAGCTCCATCACGAGCCAATTGGGGAGTGTTCCCGTTGACTGGACTTGACGAGGCCAGGACAATCTTCTGCCTACTGGTCCTAAAGAGGAACCTGAGAGATTTTCATGTAATCTGGATCAGACGAAGGTCCGGGTCTTGAGCTGGGCTTGACATGAGCTAGTGAAGAATGTATTGGTCGACTGGATCGGATGACTACCAAATTAACCTCCAGCCTACCATTTCTGAACAAGTTTCAGATGGAGAATTCATCCCAGCCGGCTGGTCCTGTCACCCATAGGCTTCGTTGAGTAAGCCAATTAGCTCTTTTGGTCGGCCCATAATCGTTTCCTTTGTATATGTCATCTGATCGTCTTCAGAAATATGAACATATTATAGTGTTTGAATGGATCCCAATTATTATACGTAAAGTTGCATGCCTAACATCACAAACACGATTAGTGGTAAAGAGATAATTTTTATACATGTGGCCTGAGGATCATGTTTGATGGCCCTCCAATATAACCATGTTATATTATCCAAGCAAAAATGATTCTTGTGACAACATTTTTGTTTTTGGTCTGGGCATAATTTCATTAATATGATCATATGAATGAGACATAATTCACGGATGAAATCCACGTCGTTTGAGATTTTTTAAAGGCTAGATCCTTGGTCACATGTGCAGCATAAAATGAAGATTCAATCTTCAAAGTCGAGAGTCCAACTGAGCAGAAACATGAAAACAAGGATTGCTAATAGGACAACCAGCCCTATTTTGGACCAATACCTTCCTAGCCCATCCCACGCTTTCCAACATTTGAGAAACCAAGATCAGACTCAAGTCTATGTACCCATGGTTCGTTTCCATTTCTGCCGCTATGGTAGTAAGAGCATCCATATAATTGCCAACCTCACTAACCATATTATTCGAGTGGTCCCTATACACATGCTGCCCTCTAGTTTTTCTCCTCCTGCAACTGCTATTTCTTTTTCCTTCATCATTTTATGACGAACGGAAGGAATTCCATCATATCGATCATGTGTGTTTGTCCAGCCTAGGAAATTTCTAGCTCAATTCTAACTCATTGATGCAAGGATTGTTACTGAATGCAGAAATCCAGTGCTCAATCGAAGTATTCCTGCAGTCGATTGATTCAAAAAAAAGAGTGATCCAAAATCCATCAGTCTACTTCTCTTCAGTAGGCGATGTGGGAGTTTGGTGTCGCTGTTTATGGTTTTAAATCAAGTTTGGGTTTCTGGATGCATGGAAGCATGCTGAGGATGGGTTTCTGGATACATCCCCGGATCATGTGGATGTGGTTCTATTCCCTCATTATCATTAGGCTCGGCTTCAGGATTCATCTTCTCATACTTGGGCTATACTTCGAAGGTTATCATCACACTGTTATCAGACTGTGTTTCATACGACGTTGTTGAGCCTATGTCGCTTAAAGTTGACCAGATCTATTGCCTCGCCTGCCCCGTACCCCAGTCAATCCCATAAAAGTCTGAAGTTACGACGATGGGGGAAAGCGTAATGGACTATCACAAGAGAGCTGGCGTCGAAGTTAGAGGATGAACAGAGAGGGTCTACCCACCGGTGAGGTGGATGCCGTAGGCACTCCGACGCCCAAGTCAGTAAAGGGACTAAAGAAAGTTATAATGGAGAAGGCAAGGTTAGATGCTACCTTGAACTTTGTAGGGTACCGTGAGGGTGGTAAGAATGAGAGGTTTAGAGAGCTATGGAGAGAGTAGTATTAGGCTATCAGTATGAGAGCTAGAAGTTCCATCCCCCTTCCTCTTGGAGCTTTGTTCCTTATATATTCATGCTATAGTAACATGTGCCTTTATTGCCTTTTGATTAATCGTCCGTTGGATCATGGTAACAGTCAACTTTATGATGAGCTATTACTGCATTGTAGTTTGGAATGGATGGGTTGTGAATGACATTTATGAGCATGGGCGTTATGTGGACTGAAGTAGGGTGAGCCCCAATTATGCTTTGAGCACGTGATGTCTCATTGGGCTTGGGCTTATGAATCTCTTGGCCTCTATACGCTTTAAACATTGGGGCTTCCTTTTGAGGTATAAGCTTTGGGCCTGGAGAAGAAGGACGGAATTGCCCCTGGACCAAATTTGGCCCAAACAACTATTAAATTTATTTTACCGATTAATTACAAATTAATCGCGTTCTCTCCTCTCGACGAATTTAATCCCAGATAAATTCTTGACGTAATTAATCCAAGATTAATTCTTTCTCTGATAATTAATCCCAGATTAATTCTTACCATAATTAATCCCAGATTAATTTTATCTCTCATAATTAATCCCATATTAATTATGTTCGAGTCAAATATCATCGGTGAATCTTCGGGAATCGACCCAAGAGATCCATGGATATGTTGGCAGTAAATACGGTCATCGGACTATCCGAACACGTGCGTACCCGGTACCATGTTCTTACCGATTTACAAGACATGGTTGGCTTCTAGCAAAACACCGTGCCTACCTAATTCTCCAGAAATATTCTTTAAAGGAATATATAATCTTTATCAAGCGTAGTATACTAAGTATTGCGTATTATGATCCAGTATCGGATGTCACATGCTAGGCCAGGGGCTAGAATTGTGTCTGCCCCGTACGAAGCATATATCGGATCACTGGCAACTAGTCTGTATAATCGGATAATCATGACCTAGTCATATTATCCCAATGACTGCAGTACTTAAGAGTACCAGTTCCGTATCCTACGTGATCATCATCTCCATATGATTGAAGTGATACTTCCATCTTGACATCACACCCAATACACTACGATTCTCAGTATACCCAGAAGAGGCGTACATAGAACCTGTTAAAGCCCCGGACGACCAAAACCAAAGAGTACTGATTGTCGCAAGTATTAGCGATGTAAGTCTCAAGTTAAGACCAAATACACATACCCTAATTCGGATTCCCATAAACACATAGTCATACTACCAATGAGATTCCGAGGGGTCTATCCAGAGCGAAGCTGTTCCCGTACCATCGGTTAACAGAACCTCCTATCACACTTGCATAAGTATCCAATACTTAAATATATGAGAACTATGCAGTTAAGCTTCCATAACGAGCACAAGTGCAATACTAGCATATTCCGCATTATCGATGTCCAGTCTCGATAATACTACGACTAGAGATATTTAATGATTAAACCTTTCGTGGATTAATATTGTCTCATATCTTATTAATTCGGTACTAATCATATGGAATTTTATCATTTATATATCCAAGTAATCTAATTATAAAATGATAAAAGAGCAATTTCCTTTGTCACATAGTTAATTTTGTACAAGAACACCATGTCCTTTACAAAATAGTGATGCTATGGGTCATAATTGTCCAATAATCTCCCACTTGGCCTATAGCCAATCACTCAAGTGTCTAACACTTGAACTATGTACGGGTCGCTCATGCTTATATTGAGATATCTCTTTCGCCAGTGGATTTACAAGGTTATCATCTGATGCGATTTATTCGATCATCACATCGCCACGATGTATGATCTCACGAATCAGATAAAACCATCGAAGTACATACTTGGATCGTTGATAGAACTGTAATTCTTTAGCATGTGTTGTAGCATAGCTCAGCTGCTAATAGAACTACTCCTAATCTAATTAGGAATTTTATAGATCCAAAATGCTTCTTCTGCTACCTCAGCTGCATCAATATTATCCGCTTTTGTTGAATCGGCAACAGTATCTTGCTGTGAACATTTCCAGCTCACTGTTTCGTTGTTCAAACAAAATATGTACCCTTATTTCGACTTAAAGTCGTTTTCATCGGTTCAGAAACTTGCAACGGTGAACCCAGCTACCTCAAGTTCTCATTCTCCATAAATTAAGAAAGCATTTTTAGTTCGTATAAGATACTCAAGGATGTTCTTTACATCAATCCAGTGACCATCACCTGGATCGGCCTGATTGTGACTCCATATGCTCAAAGCATATGGGACACCAAGTCGTGTACATGTTTGTCACAGTACGAGTTCTCAGAGAGTGCCAACAACTTTTAGATCTATCCTAGTAGATCCTTATTCCTAGAATAAAGGTTGTATCTCCCAAGTATTCCATGGAGAATTTTAATGAAAGCCAGCTTTCACCGATTGTTAACATGAGAATGTTATTTCCAAGAAATAATACATCATTAATGTATAGGACATTCAATGTCAGTGCACTCCCACTAACATTCTTATATACACAAGAATTATCTTCGTTTTGAATGAAACCATATACCATTATGATCTCATCAAAACGTTGGTTCCAAGAACATAATGCTTGCTTCAATCCATAAATGGATCGAATTTACTTGCAAACCTTGTTTGCATGTTTTGGCACGACAAAACCGTCAGGGTGTTGTAAACATCCTCCAAAAGGTTTCCGTTAAGGAAAGCAGTTTTGACATCCATCTATCATATTTCATAATTGAAATATGCAGCAATAGCAAGCATTATCCGAATGGATTTAATCATGGCAACAGGTAAAAGGTTTCGTCGTAATCGACACCATGTTGATGACGATACCCTTTCGCTACAAGCCTAACTTTGTACGTTTGTATGTTGCCATCCATGTTTGTCTTCACTATGAAGACCCATCTGTTACCAATAGGCACAATGCCTTCTGGTATCTTAACCAGTGTCCAAACTTGGTTGGTGTACATGGAATCCATTTTGGACTTCATGACACCTTGCCATATAGCGGAGTCGATACCTTGTATCGCTACCTCATACGTAGACGGTTCGTATTCCTCAATAAGATTAATATCTTCATGAGGGGAGATCAAAAACCCATACCTCTTAGGTTGTTTCATGACTCTCTCCGACCTACGCGGTTCTTGTGTGTTAGAATATTGTGGTACAGATTCATCCCTGATGAACTGTTCGTGTTCCGTTAGGGGATCGGTGCCATGAACAGTATTACTCTGATTTTCATCGAGTTCTACTTTCCTCCCACTTACCAATGCATATAGGAATTCCTTTAAGGAAAATCGCATGGAGAACAACAAATATCTTGTTCTCTTTTGGGTTGTAGAGGTAATATCATTTGGTTTCCCTAGGATAACCTATTACAAATAGACACTTATCCAACTTGGGTTGTAGTTTGGTATCATCCAAACATATGCCCAGCATTCCCAAATCTTCAGGAATGAGAAACCCGGTTCCTTTCATGTCCATATTTCATATGGAGTCTGTCCAATAGACTTTGACGGAACCTTATTCAAAATAAGTATTGCACTGTTCAATGTGTATCCCGTGAAGGAAAATGGTAGCTCAGTGCGACTCATCATTAATCTTACCATGTCCAACAAAGTTCAACTTCTCCGTACGGACACACGATTCAATTGAGGTGTTCCATGAGGAGTTCACTGTGAAAGAATACCTCACTCTTTCAAGTAATCTAGAAACTTATTGCTCAAGAATTTTCCACTACGGTCCAACCGTAATATCTTAATACTTTTGCCAGTCTGTTTTTCTACTTCATGTCGAAACTCTTTGAATTTTATCAAAAGTTTCCGATTTATGTTTCATAAGATACACATAACCATAATGCGATGCAACATCCGTAAAGGTTACGAAGTATTTTTATTCACTTCTAGTCTGGCTAGATATGGACCCACATACGTCACCATGAACAAGGGTAACATCTCGGTGGCTCGTACACCCTTTACCACTAAAAGGCATTTTAGGCTTTTTGCCTAATAAACAAGATTCACAGGCATCATTTGAATTAGGATCAAATCCGTCCTAGTATCCACTCTTCGAAAGTGTGGATATACAAGTCTTGTTTAATGTGTCCCAGACAACAATGTCACAAATAAGTCTCATCTGATTTACTAAGTTTGAGCTTTTTGTTTGTCATGTTATATGTTTGAGATTCATTTATATTCGAAATATAAATATTGTTATTCACATCTAATGTGTATAACTCAATATCATCTTTATAAACAAAACACTCGGTGTTCTGGAACATAAAGATATACCTGCAACGGGTTAAACTAGATATAGAGATAATATTTCTAGTCAAACTAGGTACATTATAACGGTTTCCTAATTTAAGTACATGCCCAAAGGGCAGTTCCAAAACTTAGGTTCCCACAGCCAAAACAGCGACTCTCGTCCCGTTTCTGGCTCGCAGGTCAATATCATCTGAAGCCAGTCTCCTACTAATCAGTAGATCCCGCACATCAGTACATATGTATGTACCACACACAGTATCAAAATCCAATTTTAAAACTAGCAGTGGATATGTTTATAACAAATATACCTGAAGTCAGAGCCTTGACCACCTTCACTTCCTTTATGTTTGCCTTATCCATACGGTAGTCACTCTTCCAGTGACCCCGTTTTCCATAGTTTAGGCAGACATTTTGGGATATGTACTTAGTCTTCCCAGAAGACTGTGACGATTTTGCCTTTGCCATTTTCTTTACACATCAGAAGCCTTCGGCCAAGCCTTAGCCTTATGAGATGTCGAAGTAAGATGCGCCTTGCACTTCTTGACCTTTTGGAAGCTCTAGCTCTGCCTCATTGAGCATAGCCATTAACTTTCCAAGAGTTTTCTCTTGGTTCATGATGAACCCGCCCCATTATTCAGGCAGAGACTATAAGATCGACTCTATGGATGTCTCGGCCTCGTAGGTAATGCCCAGCTAACCTAGCTGTTCGATGGCAGCAATCATCTGCGACACCTAGTGCTCGACAGATGTACCCTCTGACATACGCGAGCGAAAAAGCTTCTTTTGTACTTTTAAGATCTAAGGTTAGATCTATAAAGATCCTTTAATTTCAACATCATGGTATAAAGATCTAATCCTTAGTTCTGACGACGAATTTAAGGAGTCTTTGCGGCAAGCATATCGGATTGAGCACTAAAGTTATCATCACGATGAGTCTTCCTAAGCTCATGTTCTACTATTTGCTCAACTCCGGGCTTAGGCCCGAAAGATTTCTCTATCCAATATGGTAACTTCTCAGCTCCTAGGACTATCTTGAGATTCATTTCCCAATCTGGAAAATTGTGCCGTTAAAGACATTTTTCACCTAGGATTATGTCATTTGACGCTAATCTTTCTAGTTATATTGATTGCTATAGTCCAACTATCATATCAATGATTTCAGGTACAATTAAATGTAATGATTACTATAGTCCAACTATATAACCAACTACAAATGAAGTAGTGTGTTGTACAGTCTAACTGTTCAAAGAAAGCAATATTAAATATTTGTCCATCTAATATATTTATAACAACGATAAATTAAAATAATAGAGAGCGTGTTGTCAAGTATCTAAACAAAATTACAAATTTAATACTAGTCTCCCACTATTTTTCGGCGAGCCTCTAACCCTCTGTGGAGTACTCGGGAAACCTAGTTTCCTAGTGGGCTAGGATCTCGTTAAATAATACACAACCTTGACTTTGGCCAAGAAGGTGTATGAAACTTAACTAGGTAGATCTCTAAGATCAATTGAATCTCATCCAATTCATAGATCCGGTAGGTGGACCTTCAAGTCCGAAACATATATCCAATATATGCAAATATATATAATATATTTCATAACCTTTTACTCTGAATCAACTAAGCCTTGGCTTTGGCTCAACAAACTTAATGATTCCAGTTAAGCGGGACCCATTGACAGTGGGATAGCTTCGTAATCCACGTCGATGAACTAGAAGTGACCTTGACTTTGGCCAACAAGTCACAACCGCCTAAGATATGCGATATATAACAAAGCTTTCGTGGTTCAAACACATCCGCGATGGACATTGATCTTGACTTTGGCCAACAAACCAATGCCAATCTTGGATCTTGAGAGAGAACCACTCAATGGAAGGAAAAACGCTTAATATTTGATGAGGGTTTTTCGCGTAAATTGGCAACCAAATTATTATCTTTGATTAGGTCTCATCATACACCCTTAAGCATGCATTCTAAAAGCATAATAAGGCGCGAATAAAATTAATAATGATATGCTGATGAATATATAACTTATGTGTGTAAGTGTTCATAGAACATGCCAAGGATCTCTAAGAGTCATTTGTGTGTGAATAAACAAAAGGCGTTACGGAAATACTCATAATGATTGGTAGAGAAGTTCAAAACTTTCATGAATCTAATGGAAGCTCCAAACCTTTAAATTGAATTCCAAACTCTAGGATTAGTTTCCCTATCACCTTCATTTGTCTCTTGAAGTGCTAGCTTGCTTGAATTTTTGCAACAAAAACTCAAAATGGGAGAAGGAAGCTCACGGCAATGAGCTTTGAGAAGAAAGAAAAAAATACTGTGAATAGTAACTAATCACACTTCCAAAGTTGACTTGTTAATTTATACTAAGTTTGTGTGTTGAATTGGTTTGAGTGTTTTATAAGTAAAGCAAGCCTTACTTTCAACAAATCAAATCCATAAAAATTAAGCCCAACCATTTCCATCACTTGTCCACAAGTTGATGTAAGTGAAGTGGGTCCCACCACTTTTAAATTCCAAATTTAAGTCGGCTAATTCAACACGCAACTTCGCTCGGGCCCGGGTTCGTTTAATCTGAATAAATGAATTTTACGTCGCGACGTAATTAAATCTAATTTAATTAAATAATAATACCTAGCAAAATTATTACGGAAGTCGCTCGCGAATTAATTCCAAATTAATTCGTTCGTTAGAATTTAAATCTAATTTAATTTCGCATTGAAATTCAATTTCAATTAATATATCTGATATATTATTTTAGCCCTAATAAATAAATTAAATAGAAAAATCCAATTTAACTATTAAATTTATTTTACCGATTAATTCCAAATTAATCGTGTTCTCTCCTCTCGACGAATTTAATCCCAGATAAATTCTCGACGCAATTAATCCCAGATTAATTATTTCTCTGATAATTAATCCCAGATTAATTCTTACCGTAATTAATCCCAGATTAATTTTATCTCTCAGAATTAATCCTAGATTAATTCTGTTCGAGTCAAATATCATCGGTGAATCTTCGGGAAGCGACCCAAGAGATCCCTGGATATATTGGCAGTAAATCCGATCATCGGACTATCCGAACACGTGCGTACCCGGTACCATATTGTTACCAATTTACAAGACATGGTTGGCTTCTAGTAAAGCACCGTGCCTATCCAATTCTCCAGAAATATTCTTTAAAGGAATATATAATCTTTATCAAGCGTAGTATACTAAGTATTGCGTATTACGATCTAGTATCGGATGTCACATGCTAGGACTGAGGCCGGAATTGTGTCTGCCCCGTACGAAGCATATATCGGATCATTAGCAACTAGCCTATTCCGTACGAAGCTTCCATAACGCGCACAAGTGCAATACTAGCCTATTCCGCATTATCGATGTCCAATCTCGATAATACTACGAATATGGATATTTAATGGTTACACCTTTTGTGGATTAATATTGTCTCATATCTTATTAATCTAGTACTAATCATATGGACTTTTATCATTTATATATCCAATTAATCTAATTACAAAATGATAAAAGAGCAATTTCCTTTGTCACATAGTTAATTTTGTACAAGAACACCATGTCATTTACAAAATAGTGATGCTATAGGTCATAATTGTCCAACACTGTGAAGGTCCTTCAATTTCAACATCATATTATAAGGATCCAATCCTTTGTTTTGACGATGAAATTGAGGTGTCATTGCGGCAAGCATGACAGATTGAGCGGTAAAGTTATCATCTCGATGAGTCTTCCAAAGCTCATGATCAACTGGTCGCTCAAGTCCGGGCTCAGGCCCGAGAGGTCTCTCTATGACATAGAGTAACTTCTCGGCTCCTAGGACTATCCTGAGATTAATCTCCAAATCTGGAAAATTGGAGCCGTTAAAGACATTCTCGCCCATGATTATGTCTCTAACGCTAATCTTTTTAGCCATCTCGATTGCAATAGTCCAACTATCCAATCAACGATTTCGGGTACACTCAAAATGTAATGGTTACTATAGTCCAACTATATAACCAACTACAAATGAAGTAGTGTCTTGTACAGTCTAACTGTTCAAAGAAAGCAATAAAAACAATATTAGTCCAACTAATATATATATATATATATATATATATATATATATATATATATATATAACGTGATATAATAATAAAATAGCGCGTATTAGCAAGTATTAAATGAAATTGAAAATTTAATACTGGCCTCCCATTATTTTCGGCGAGCCTCTAACCCTCTGTTGAGTACTCGGGAAACCCAGTTTCCTAGTGGGCTAGGATCCCGTTAAATAACGCACAACCTTGACTTTGGCCAACAAGCTGTATGAAACTTAACTAGGTAGATCTATAAGATCAATTGGATCCCATCCAATTCCTAGATCCGGTAGGTGGACCTCCAAGTCCCAAAAATATATATCCAATATATTTCCTAACCTTTTCCTCTGAATAAACTAAGCCTTGGCTTTGGCTCAACAAGCTTAATGATTCAAGTTAAGTGCGACCCATTAACAGTGGGAAAGCTTCGTAATCCACGTCGATGTACAGAAGTGACCTTGACTTTGGTCAACAAGTCACAACTGCCCAAGACATGCGATATATAACAAAGCTTTTGTGGTTCAAACACATCCGCGATGGACAATGATCTTGACTTTGGCCAACAAATCAAAGTCAATCTTGGATCTTGAGAAAGAACCACTCAATGGAAGGAAAACACTTAATATTAAAGTGGGGATTTTTCGTAAATTGGCAACCAATTTATTATCTTTGATTAGGTCTCATCATTCACCCTTAAACATGCATTCTAAAAGAATAATAAGGCGCGATAAAATTTAATAAGGATATACAGATGGATATATAATACAATTTATTCCTAGAACAAATCACTCTCTCTTTCCTCTCTCCTGCTAGCACTTTACATTCTTCTACCCAATTACATAATACATAAAGAAACCTCATTTACATTGAGGGGAATTGGTGAGAAGAGAAATACAAAAAGATAAGGAGGTGAAAGGCTGGACACGCAGGTCCAATTTAATAAATTCCAAATTTACAACAATTTCTAAAATTGCCCCACCTAACTAATATCCATCTGATATACATTATTCATAAAAATACATCCAAGTATTCACACAAAGCATGCTGTCAATCAATCTAATCCAATTAATTAATCTTTGATTAATGACCATCCAATGTTCATACAACGATTTGATTTGCGCGAGTCCAACTCGTTTAAGAATAAATACTCAAAGTAAGTATTCTTGAATTATATCGAACTACAATTTTAAATCCAATTTAAATTGTATCCAATACTAATTCATGTTTAATTCCAAATTAAACAATTACACTTTTAATAGTGCCTTTTAGACTTGGATTCCAAATCCAATCTAAATGGGTCTCAAAAGCCCAATTAGCATCCAATGCCAATTCAATTAAAGACCAATGGGCTTTCAATTAATTCTTTAGGCATAGGCTTTGACCATTATGGATCCAACCCAAAATGCCAATGCCCAATTAAGAATCACCCTATGCCAAAAATCAATTTAGGCCCATTAGGCCCAATTAAATTGTTAAAGGCCCAAAAGTCATATTTAGACTTTATGGAAATGGTTTTAGGCCCAATTGTATCCAACACAATTGTCCAAAATCATACTTGGCCCAACTAAGCCCATTAGCCCAAATACAACAAATTAAATTAATATATTATTCCAAATTACATATTAATCCAATTAAAGTGTAATTAACATAATTAATCAATTAATCTAATATTTCCAAAATATTAATTAATCCAATTAATCATGCTTTACATTCCAATTCATGTCCAACACAAATTGAAGCAAAATCAATTCATTCAACATGCTTCAACTCACGGCAACCACATGAAATTAACATCCAATTTTGATTTCAATCCAATTAAATCAACAATTAACATTCAATTCCATGCCATTTAACACATCCAATTGTCAAATTCAAAAAATTACCATGAGATGCCCTAGGGTTCCATTCGGCCAAGGTTAGGGAATTAGGGAAATTTTGATCCAACCAATTTTTCACAATCCAAACATGCATAACTCCAAGTTATCATCATCCAACCATAACCAAACAATCAATTTAGAAATTTATAAGCTCCAAGCAAAATCCCCAAATTAAAGTCCATAAACCCTATAATTCAAATCATACTTAGATTGGCTCTTGATACCATTGTTAGTGTCCTACACATGCCCAAGGTCTCTAAACAAGATTTGTGTGTGAATTTGCGAAGTATAGTTGCGGAAAAACTTACATTGGTTGGTAGATGAAATTTCAAAAATTCTCTTTGAACGTAGAAGCTCCAAGCTTTGTTGAGTGTTTCCAACTCTTGGGTGAGTTTTCATAACACCTCATTCAACTCCTTAAGTGCTAGCTTGCTTGAAATTTTGGAACAAAAATTCAATGGAGAGAAGAAAAGCTCACGGCTTCAAAGGAAAGAGAGAGATGAATAGTTTTCAAGTTCAAACTTAGTAGGTTGTGTTGATAAATGATGCCTTAAATACAAGCCAACTACTTCCATCACAAATAGTGACATGTGATGTAAGTTGATGGGTCCCACCCATTTAAATTCCAAATTTAAGTTGGTTCACACAACCACTTTAGGCCCGGGTTCGTTTAATCCGATTAAATGAATTTTCTGTCGCGACGTTATTAAATCCAATTTAATTAAATAATAATGCCCAACAAAATTATTACAAAAGTCGCTTACGAATTAATTCCAAATTAATTGATTCACCCGAATTAAAATCCAATTTTAATTTCGTATTGAAATCCGATTTCAATTAATATATCCAATATATTATTTAATCGATTAATTCCAAATTAATCGTGTTCTCTCTGATAGATGAATTTAATCCCAGATAAATTCTTGCCGCAATTAATCCCTGATTAATTATATTCGAGTCAAATGTCATTGGTGAATCTTTAGGAAGCGACCCAAGAGATCCTTGGATATATTGGCAGTAAATGTGGTCATCGGACTATCCGAACACGTGCGTACCCCGTACCACATTCTCACCGATTTACAAGACATGGTTGGCTTCTAGCAAAGCACCGTGCCTACCCAATTCTCCATAAATATTCAACGAAGAATATATAATCTGTATCAGGCATAGTATACAAAGTATTACGTAATACGATCCAATATCAGATGTCACATGCTAGGCCTAGGGCTGTAATTGTGTCTGCCCTGTACGGAGCATATATCGGATCACTAGCAACTAGTCTCTGTAATTGGATAATCATGACCTAGTCATACTATCCTGATAGCTGCAGTATTTAAGAGTACTAGTTTTGTATCATGCGTGATCATCATCTCCATATGACTGAAGTGATACTTCCATCTTGACATCACACCCAATACACTACGATTCTCAGTAAACCCAGCAGAGGCATACACAGAACCTGTTAAAGCTCCGGATGACCAAAACCAAAGTAAACTGATTGTCACAAGTATTAGCGATGCAAGTCTCAGGTTAAAGACCACATACACCTACCCTGATTCGGATTCCCATAGACACATAGTCATACTACCAATGGGATTCTGAGAGGTCTATCCAGAGCGAAGCTGTTCCCGGTCCAACGGCTAACAGAACCTCCTATCACACTTGCATAAGTATCCAATACTTAAATATATGAGAACTATGCCGTTAAGCTTCCATAACGTGCACAAGTGTAATACTAGTCTATTCCGCATTATCGATGTCCAGTCTCGATAATACTACGACTAGGGGTATTTAATGATTAAACCGTTCGTGGATTAATATTTTCTCATATCTTATTAATCTGATCTAACCATATGGACTTTTATCATTTATATATCCAAGTAATCCAATTACAAAATGATAAAATTGCAATTTCCTTTGCCACATAGTTAATTTGTATAAAAACACAATGTCTTTTACAAATAGTGATGCTATGGGTCATAATTGTCCAACACACTACTCGAGGGACATGACCCTCATCCATCCATACTCTATATTTAGAGAATTTACAACAATCCCCCACAATTCTCTAAATATTAATGCAGACATTTGAGAGAGTTTATGTGAAATAAAACTACATTGAGATCGGTAGCTTTCGCCTTGAACCTTTTCTAGTGAATGACAATCGGATTTACTTGGTGAACCAGTGACCCGTAGTCTTGAATTGTTCAGCCGTTGGTGTAAACCAAGACAATTACCAACACACAACTTTACTTCGACCATTTTCCATTCTAAGATTGTTTTCATTTCGGCCATGAACATTGGTCATGGATTCATCAATCACTTTAGGGAATTTAGCCTGTAAAAATTCCATGGAAACGACCTCACTTTTTACTTGAAATAAGTGATATACTATAAAGAGGTAATCTGCCTTTACCCCCATTAGGACTATTCTCATAATATAGTGATCATTAAAAGCCTTAACTTATCCTAACCTTGACAGACAACACTTTGCGTCTGGGACAGAGTATAAAACTCTACAGTGTTTGTTTTGAATTACACAAAATTTCGGTTGTCCCTTTTGAAACTAGATTTTGGGATCTTCAGTCAGCTAGGTTGGGTTTCCACAGTGATAATTCTTAATTTATAGGCTTCAAGCCCATTCCCCTCGATGACTTCTCAACTTGCTCTTTAGGTAAACCTTTAGTAAGTGGATCCGCTAGGTTTTCCTTTGATTTCACATAAATGATCGATATTATGCCACTTGAGAGCTGTTGTCTTATGGTATTATATCTACGACGTATGTGTCGAGACTTTCCATTATACATTGTATTTTGGGCTGTACCAATAGCTGATTGACTATCACAATATATGCTTATCGCTGGCACTGGTTTGGGCCAATTAGGAATATCCTCTAGGAAATTTCGAAGCCATTCCGCTTCTTCCGCTGTTTTTTCTAATGCTATGAATTATGATTCCATAGTAGACCAGACAATATATGTTTGCCTCGATGATTTCCATGACACGGCCGCACCACTAAGTGTGAAAGCAAATCCACTCGTAAACTTGGAATCCACTGTATCAGATATCCAGTTAGCATCGCTGTATCCCTTTAGAACAACAGAATATCTCGTATAATGCAGACCATATTTTGAAGCTTCTCTCAGATACCTCAAAACACTTACCATGGCTTTCCAATGATTATGTCCTAGATTGCTCGTATATCTGCTAAGCCTGTTTACAACTTGAGCGATATCAGGTCGTGTGTAATTTTTGAGATACATCAGACTTCCGATGATTCTTGAATACTATAGTTGCGATACGCTTGAGCTAGTATTCTTTTATAAATGAAGAGTTAGGTCTACAGGAGTTATAGCCATATTTAGATCTCCTTTATTATATTTCTCAAGTATCTTCTCAACATAGTGAGTCTAAGATAATATATATCCTTATGATGTTCTGGAGATCTTAATTCCTAAGATCACATCAGCTATTCCTAAATCTTTCATATCAAATTTGATGGTCAGTACTTTATTGGTAGATAAAATCATCTCATAATTACTACCAATTATCAGCATATCGTCTACGTAGAGACACACGATGACATATCCTTTTTGAGTTGATTTGGTGTACACATACTTATCACACTCATTGATTTTGAATTCACTTGACAATATCTCTTTGTCAAAATTTTCATGCCATTACTTAGGTGCTTGTTTTAATCCATATAAGGATTTTACAAGTTTGCACACCTTCTGTTCTTGTCCATGAATATTGAAACCTTCTGGTTGTTCCATGTAAATCTCTTCATCTAGTTCACCATTTAAGAATGACATCTTTACATCCATTTGATGTATTTCAAGACCAAATATAGCTGCTATGGCTATGAGCATTCTTATTGACGTGATACGAGTCACTGGTGAATATGTGTTAAAGTAATCAAAGCCTTCTTTTTTTCTATAACCTTTTATGACAATCTTGCCTTGTACTTATCTATTGATCCATCCTGTTTCATCTTCCGTTTGAATATCCATTTGTAGCCCAGTGGCTTACAACCTGGAGGAAGATCAACCAAATCCCAAGTATGGTTTTGTATGATGGAATCAATCTCACTGTTGATAGCCTTTTTCCACAAAGGTGCCTCCGACGAAGACATTGCTTCTTTATAGCTTTGAGACTCATTTTCTAACAAGTATGTCAGAAAATCGGGTCCAAATGACTTAGACGTTCTAGCTATTTTGCTACGTCTAGGTTCAATTGCCTCAATATTTTTATGTTGATCTGACTCTTGGTCAACCTGATCACTGTCTTTGACAGTATCAATAATTCTTTTGAGAGACTATATTCTTTGTCTTTCCTTACAAGGAAATGTCTCTTCAAAAAATATCGCATTCCTTGACTCAATTATCATATTCAGATTGATGTCAGGAATTTCAGACTTATGTACCCAGAATCGATACGCACTATTGTTGCGAGCATATCCAATGAATATACAATCAACAGTTTTGGGTCATTTTTTAACTTTCTTAGGTTTATGAACCATTACTTTGGCAAGACACCCCCACACTTTCAGAAATTTATAGGAAGGTATGTGACCTTTCCATAACTCATATGGTGTCTTGCCCAATCTTCTGTGAGGTAGCTTGTTCAGAATGTAGTTGGCGAAAAATAAGGATTCCCCTCACAAGTTCTGGGGTAAACCAGAGCTTGTCAATATGGCATTCATCATTTTTTTCAACGTTCGATTTTTGCGCTCATCAATTCTGTTTTTTGAGGCGAATAAGGAGCATTAGTTTCATGAATAATTCCTTGATTGGAATAATATTCACTAAATGGTGACACATATTCACCACCTCTATCACTTCTGATTCTTTTGATTTTCTTGACAAGTTGATTTTCAACTTCGTTCTTATAGTGTATAAAGCTCTCAATAGCTTCATCTTTCCTCCTCAACAAATACACATAACATAATCTTGTGCAATAATCGATAAAAGTGACGAAGTACTTTTTACCGCCCATTGTTTGCACAATATTCATATCATACACATCAGAGTGTACAAGTTCCAAGGGTTCAGAACTTCGTTCTATCGAATGAAATGATGTTCTATGCATTTTTACTTCAACACATGCCTCACATTTATGTTGGTTATCAATTGCAAATTTAGGTATAAGGTCAATGTTAATTAGTTTACACATTGTATCATAATTAACATGTCCTAACCTCCTATGCCATATATTTTATGACTCAATAATATAAGCGGAAGTTGTAGCTTTATGTTTAGCATTGTGTCGATTGACAGTCATTACATTGAACTTGAAAATGCCCTCTGTGAGGTATCATCTTCCTACATAAACATCATTCTTGGTCAATACAAACTTGTCAGAAATAAATACAAGCTTAAAACTATTCTCGCTAAGGAGAGGGCCCGGGACTAAGTTCTTTCGAATATCAGGAACATGTAAAACATTCTTCAATGTAAGCTCATTTCCATATGTCATCTTCAGAACCACTGTGCCTTGTCCAACCACTCTAGAGGTAGACGAGTTTACCATTGTCAGATGATTGCCACCATCGACCTTCTAATACGAGGAAAACATCTTACTATCAGCATAGATATGACGAGTAGCCCCAGTGTCTACCCAACATTCTCTTGGATTGCCAACCAAGTTACTTCTGTTACAACTGTTGAGAGATTCATATCTGAAATCTCATCAGTTAGTTGCTTATCTTCAGTGTCATGGGCCTCATTTTTCTTTTTCTTGCCTGTGTCCTGAGACTTCTTATTTCTGTAGTCATTTGCCATATGACATCTTTTTCCACAGTAGTAGCACTTCCCCTTGAACTTCTTGTTAGCTTGGGAAGAATAAGCTCCACTGTTCTTTCTCTTTTTGCTACCCTTTACACCCTCGACGATGTTGGCCTTGGACTCCATAGTCTTGTAACTGGCCTTCTCGGACTTCATATTGTCCTCTTCGATCCTCAATCGAACTCCAAGGTCTTCAAGGCTCATCTGTTTCTTTTTGTGTTTCAGATAGCTCCTGAAGTCCTTCCATGATGGAGGTAAATTTTCAATGATTGTGGCAACTTGAAACGTCTCACAGAGTTTCATTCCTTTATCTAATATTTCATGAATGATCAATTATAGTTCACCCAACTGAGACATTACCATTCTTAAATCTACTATTTTGTAGTCCAAGAACCTACCCATGACAAAGTTCTTTTGCCCGGCATCCTCGGTTTTGTATTTCTTCTCGAGAGATTCCTAGAGAATCTTCGTAGAAATCATGCCTTGGTACACATTGTGTAGGGTATTGTCAAGTCATCCCAAGAGGTAGTTCTTGCACAAGAAGTCACTTGGCGACCATGTCTCTTCTCGAAGTTGTTTGGATGTTTTTGTTTCTCCCTCCACAGGACCCAGAGGATCTTTGAGGTACTTAGCCAACTGCAACGTTGTCAGGTAGAACAACATCTTGCTATGCCATTGTTTAAAGTTTGCTCCACCAAAATTTTCCGATTTTTCTCCATGAGCAACCGGTACTGCGATATTTCCGTTAGCCATATGTAACTGGAAAACCAACAACAATCAATAAGTCTACAAAAGAAAAATTACTCAATGATCAAACGATTGATCTTGTTTAAGTGATATACTAAGAATCTAATCATTGTTATATTGGACAGTAGTACCAAATAACACAAGTCCTTGGATTTGCGACTTAAGTTTCTTATGATAAGTAAATAAATGAATATTCCTAGAGGATGAGGGGGGTCCGGAGTAACCACTTAAATCCCTGACCACTTAGGCTCTTATCGCCTTTTTGACAGAATATCCTTTAAACACTTTCTCAATAGAATCTCTTAGGCATTCAAACTTAGTATTACACTTCAATACAATATGTGTAGAATTATATGTGTATTAATCAATCAAGCTTGGACGAAATTACTTATGTAAGATTACACTTTTAATTCTCAACCAAGTATGCAACACACAATTAAATTTGAACTTTATCACTATGTGTATGCTTGTGATAATTGAACACCCTAATATTAACTTAAATCTATACTACCAAGTTTATTGCAATACAGTATATTTTACTACGTTAATATTATGATAATATAAATTAATCTAAGTCTATTTCAATTTAGAAGTAATTCCAG
Organism: Zanthoxylum bungeanum; assembly: GCA_019454045.1. NCBI lineage: Eukaryota > Viridiplantae > Streptophyta > Magnoliopsida > Sapindales > Rutaceae > Zanthoxylum > Zanthoxylum bungeanum. Next base: position 100,297 of record SKCR01026565.1, read on the forward strand.
GATTAATTTGTTAGTGTCATGTTTGTTTATTCGTTCGAACGAAACTATCCAGTGAGTCCACGTTCGTGTAACGTTCGTAAATGCATTCGAACGAAATGTTCCAGAGAGTTCACGTTCATGTAGCATTCGAGAACGCGTTCGAACGAAATGTTCCAGAGAGTTTATGTTCGTGTAGCATTCGAACATTTTTTGGCAGAAGACTTGCGTTCGAGTTGCGTTTGAATACTCGTTCGAACGTTCTTACGAAAAATCAAAATTTTGTCTATGCGTTCGTCGAGCGTTCGAATGCCCTTGTGTATTTTTATACAAAAAATACATTTTTTTCCAGAAAATTGACTATTAACACATGCAAATTCTCATCTAACAACACTAAAAATAATAAGTTCTTAATATTGTTGTGAAACTATGTGTCATTAAACGAAATTTAACATGCATCAAATAGATCTACTATCATGCCGATGTTGGAGATTCTAAGGGTCCCAAGGATCACAAATCAAACATGAACATGTGAGAATACAATCGAGGAAGTTGCGGAATACTTACATCGAGCAGTTGAGCGACGCAGAGGCAACAAAACACAACTTTTCTTCCTCATGGACTGGTTCGGCAGTGGCAGTCTTCAACCCACTGGTTCGGCCTTCAATCAACAAGAAACCGAGCTCCAAGCTTCGTCATTTGATTCCCGGCTCATGGGTGGACTTCTCTATCACCTTCGTATGTCTCGTAGTGTGCTAGCACTTGCGATTTTGCCATAAAAATCCAACTCTAGTGCTTCCCACTGCTCACGTTTTTGTCAAAACAAGTGAGCTATTTTCACAGCCCCTTGGGCGTGATTGTGAAGAAGAGAAAGAGGGGAGAGAGATGTGTGTGTGAGAGAAAAATGTAATGTCCTTTTTGTTTTCAAAAAACAAATAAACATATACCAAATTTTCTTTCAAAAGTCAAGCCATAAATGGCTCCAACCACTCACATCACTCAATCACTCAATCACATCAATCACAAGTTGTCAAGTCACATCACTCAAAGTGACAAGTGATTTGACGCTTGATTTGACGTGCCGCACTCGAATTCGAAATGCGAATGCGCTCGTAAATAATCTCGAGCTCGGGTTCGCTAATTCCAAATTAACGAATTTTCTGTTGCGTCGTAAGTAAATGATTATGCCTAGCGAAATCACTATTCACGTCGCTAACGAATTAATTCTAAATTAATTCGTTCGCCCGAATTAAAATCTAATTTAATTCCCCGTACGAAGCATATATCGGATAACGAGCAACTAGTCTCTTTAATATCGGATAATCATGACCAAGTTATATTATCCCGACGGTTGCAACCTTATTTAGAGAACCAGTTCTGTATCCCTGCGCGATCATCAACTCCATATGACTGGAGTGACACTTCCATCTTGACATCACACCCAACACACTACGATTCTCAATATACCCAGTATTGGCGTACACAGAACCGGTTAAAGCCCTGGACGACCGCAACCAAAGTATATTGATTGTCGCAAGTATTAGCAGTGCAAGTATCAGGTTAAGACCAAATATACCTACCCTGATTTCAGATTTCCATAGACACATAGTCATACTACCAATGGAATTCCGAGGGGGTCTTATCCAGAGCGAAGCTGTTTCCTGTACCATCGGTAAAACACAACCTCCTATTACACTTGCATGAGTATCCTATACCCAAATATATGAGAACTATGTCGTTGTGCCCTCACAACGCGCACAAGTATAATACTAGTCTTTTACGCATTCATCGATGTCCAATCTCGATAATGCTCTGACTAGGGATGTTCAATGATTTATCCTTCGTGGACTGATACTGTCTCATATCATTCTCCGTCCAGGAACAAATCATAGGGACCTCTCATCATTTATATATCTAGGTGATCTAATCACAAATGATAAGAGTGCAATCTCCTTTGTCACATAGTTAATTTGTACAACAACACCATGATCTGCACAAATAGTGACGCTATGGGTCATAATTGTCCAACAATCTCCCACTTGGCCTATAGCCAGTCACTCGAGTGTCTTACACCCGAACTATGTACGGTTGGCTCAAATTGCTGAGAAAAGGCTTTCGTCAGCGGATTTTCATGATTATCGTCTGATTCGAATAAAATCGTCTGATGCGATTTATTCGATCATCACATCACGACGATGTATGATCTGAACGAATCAGATGAATATCGAAGTTGTATCTGGATCGTTGATAAGACCGTTAATTCTTTAGCTTGTGCTGACGCCTAGCTCAGCTGCTAACAGAACTATATCTAATCTAATTAGATTTATTATCGACCCAGAAGGCTTCTATTGCCGCTTCAGCTGCAGCAATAACCCGCATTTGTTGTTTATTCGGTAACAGTATCTTGCTTGGAAGATTTCCAGCTCACTGTTCCGTTATTCAAACTGTATAGTACCGTTTGCGACTTTTAGTCGTCTTATCGGTTTAGGAAACTTGCGGTAGTGATCCCAGTCACTTCAAGTTCTCCATCTCCACAGACTAAGACATAATCCTTAGTTCTCTAAGATACTAACGGATGTTCTTAACTTCAATCCAGTGACTATCACTCGGATTGGCCTGTTTGTGAATCCATATGCTCAAAGCGTATGAGACACCAGGTCGCGTACATTTTTCAATGTACGAGTTCTCGGAGAATTTTCTCGAAAGCCAAGTTTTCACCGATATTTATTTTTATGGGAATATCATTTCCAAGAAATGACATATTATCATTATTGTATAGGACAGCCACTGTCAGTGCGCTCCCACTAACCCTCTTATATACACAAGAATCATTTCGTTTTGAATTAAATCATAAACCATTATGATTACATCAAAATGATAATTCTAAGAACCTAATGCTTGCTTCAATCCAATCATGGATTGATTAACCTACAAACCTTGTTTGCTTGTTATGGTACGACAAAATCGACATGGTGTTATAAACATCCTCCAAAAGGTTTCCTTTTCAGGAAAGTGATTTTCCCGTTAAGCTGACATATTTCATAAATGAAATACGCAGCTTTAGCAAGCATTATCCAAATGGATTTAACGTGACAACAGGTAAAAGGTTGAATCGTAATCAACACAATGTTGATAACGATACCTTTCCGCTAAAAGCCTAGCTTTATACGTTGGTATGTTGCCATTCATGTATGTCTTCCTTGGAGACTTATAAAGTATCAATAGGCACAATGTCTTGCGGTACATCAACTAATATCCAAACTTGTTGATATACAGGGAATCCATTTCGGAAGTCATGTCACTTTGCCATAATAGGGAGTCGATACCTTGTATCACTTCCTCATACGTAGTCAGTTGGTATACCTCAATAAGATAGACATCTTTATGAGGTGAGATCAGAAACCCATACCCCATGATGTTTTCTAACTCTCTCCGAACTACGCGGTTCTTGTGTATTCGAAGATTATTGGAATAGTTTCATCATTGATGAACTATTTGTGTTCCATTAGGATTCGATGCCTGGAACAGTATCACTCCGATTTTCATCGAGTTATACTATCCTCCCACTTACCACTGCATATCGGTATTCCTCTTAGGAAATCCGCATGGTGAGCAACAATCTAATTGTTCTCTTGTGAGTTATATAAGTACAATACTTATGGTATCCCTAGGATAACCTACAATTGGCACTTATCCAATTTGGGTTCTAGTTTGGTATCATCCAAACGTATGCCCAACATCCCAAATATTCAGGAATGAGAAACCTGGTTTCTTTCTTGTTCATATCTAATATGATATATTTCAAACAGATTATTATGGAACCTTATTCAAAATAAGTTATGCACTGTTTATGTGTATCCGTTGAAGAAAATGGTAGCTCAGAGCGACTCATGATCAACCTTATCATGTCTAACAAAATTCGGTTTCTCTATTCGGTTACATCGTCACTTTGACGTGTTCCAGGAGGAGTCCTCATTGAAAGAATACTATAATCTTTCAAGTATTTTAGAAACTTATTGCCTAAGTATTTTCCATTACGGTCTTACCATGACAGTTTAATAGTTTACCCGATCTGTTTGTCTATTTCGTGTCGAAACTTTAAAAGTTTCTGATTTGTGTTTCAATAGAAACACATAACCATAACGCGATGCCACATCCGTAGAGGTCACGAAATATTCATATCTAACTCTAGCCTAGTTCTAGCTTCACTATGAACTAGGGCTAACAGATTGGTGGCATTTACACTTTTACCAAGTAAATAGTGTTTTAGGCACTTTGCCCAATAAACTATATTCGTAGACTTTATTTGATTAGAATCAAATTTGTCCTAGTACCCACACTTCGAAAGTGTGGATATACGATTCTTGTTTAATTGTGTCCCAGACAACAATGCCACAATAAAGTTTCATCTGATCAAATCAGTTTGAGCTATTTGTTTGTCAAGTTATACCTTTGAGATCTTATTTATATTCAAAATATAAATCCTGTAATTCACATCTAATGTGTTTATCTCAATATCATCTTTATATAATGAAACACTTTAGTGTTCTAGAATATAAAGGTTCACCCGCAGCGGGTTAAACACTGATATAGAGATAATGTTTCTAGTCAAACTAGTTACATTATAACAATTTCCAAATTTAGGTACTCACCCGAAGGGTAGTTCCTAAAATTAGGTATCTACGGTTAAAACAGCGACTTTTGTCCCGTTTCCAAAATGCAGATAAATCTCAATTGAAGTCAGCATCCTGTTCAAAACAAATTCTGAACATCAATACATATATATCACACTAAGTATCTAAAATCCAATTTTAATACTAGTATTGAATATATTTATGACAAACATATTTGAAGTTAGAGCCTTGCTCGTTATTCAATTCCTTCATGTCTGCTTTGTCCAAACGGCAGTCACGCTTCCGCGATCCCGTTTGCCACATTTAGGCATACATTTTAGGATATGTCCTTATCTTCCCAGAGGATTATAATGATATTGCCTTTGCCCTTTTTTCACATTCCAGTAGCCTTTGGCCAAGCCTCCGGCCTTCTAGAATATCGAAGTAAGGTGCGCCTTGCGCCACTTGCCTAATTGCAAACTTTGACTTTATCTCCTTGAGAATAGTCATTAATTCTCCAAGAATTATTTATTGCAATTTTAGTACTTCTAAAATCTAATCATAGATTTATGAAGATCCTTCAATTTCATTATCATACTTTAAGGATCTAATCCTTAGTTCTGATTCAGAAATTAAGGAGTCTACTGCGACAAGCTTAATGGATTAAACACTAAAGTTATCATCACATAATCTTCCAAAGATCATGCTCTACTATTTTGCTTAACTCCGGGCTTAGGCATAATATATTATTTTATCAAATAAAAATAACTTATTATTTTCCAGGACCATCCTGAAATTTATTCCCAATTTTGAAAATTAAACCATTTAAACACATTTTCCATAGGATTATGTTTTAAATGCCAATCTTTCAATTTTTATATCTTGATTCTAATAGTCTAACTATTTAATCAACGATTTAGGTACTATTTATTATAATGATTACAATAGTCCAACTATTTAATCAACTATAATTTAATAGATTAAAATCAATTATATTGATTACTATAATCCAATTATAAAATCAACTATAAATGAATAGTTTGAATATAGTCCAACTATTTATTAAAACAACATTTAAATATTAGTCCAACTAACATTTAATTTATTTGACGAATTGATATTTGTTTGAGCGCGTATGGCAAGTAATTAAACGAATATTGCAAATTCAATTCTTGTCTCCCACTATTTTTCGGCGAGCCTCTAACCCTCTGTCGAGTACTCGGGAAACCGCGTTTCCTAGTGGGCTAGGATCCCGTTAAATATCACACAATCTTGACTTTGGCCAACAAATTATATAATAATTAACTAGGTAGATCTCTAAGATCAATTGGATCCAATCCAATTCCTTGATCCGGTAGGGGGACATCCAAGTCCAAAACATATATCTTATATATGCCAATACATCCAATGTATTACCTAACCTTTTTCCTCTGAACCAACTAAGCCTTGGCTTTGGCACAACAAACTTAGTGATCCCAGTTAAGCGCGACCCATTGACTATTGAAATCTTCGTAATCAATGTCGATGGACAAGAAGTGGTCTTGACTTTGGCCAGCAAACCACAACTTGGACAAGACACTGATATGGAACAAAGCCTTCGTGATTCAAACACATCCTCGACGGACAAAGGCCTTGACTTTGGCCAACAAGCCAATGCCAGTCTCGGATCTTGAGTAAAAATCACTCAATGGAAGGAAAGACGCTTAATATTGTTTGAGGGTTTTTCGAGTGCAAATTGGCAACCAATTTATTATCTTTGTTAAGGTCTCATCATCATACACCCTTAAACATGTATTCTAAACACATAATAAAACGCGTGTAAAAAATAATAATGATATGCGGATGGATACTTTACACATTGATCCTAGATCAAATCTCTCCCTTTCTCTCTCCCGCTAGCACATATATTTCTTCTACCCGTTATACTACACTTCTAAAGAAACCTCATTTACATTGAGGGGAATAGGTGAGAAGAGAATACAAAGAATAAGGAGGTGATAAGGCTGGACACGCAGGTCCAATTAATAAATCAAATTTATTACAGCAATTTCTAAAACTGCCCCACCCATCTAATATCCATCCGATATACATTATTCATGCATCGCAACCATGTATTCACACAAGCATGTTATCAATCAATCTAATCTAATTAATTAATCTGATAATTAGTGATCATCCAAAGTTCAAACAACGATTTGATTTTGCTCGAGTCAAACTCGTTTTGCGAATAAGTACTCAAAGTACGAATTCTCGAATTAAATTAAACTACATAATTAAATCCAATTTAATATGCATTCAATTCTAATTCGCTATTTAATTCCAAATTAAATATCACACTTTATTAATAAACTTTTTACGACTTAAATTCCAAATTTAATCATTACGGGTCTCAAAGCCCGTCTAACGTCCAACGTCAACTTAATTAAAGTCCAATGGGCTTTTAATTAATTTCTTAAGGCGTGGACTTTTGGTCAACTCGGGTCAAACCGAATAACCAAAATCCAATCCGGGAGTTACCCCATAAGCCTAGAAATCAATCTTGGCCCATTAGGCCCAATTAAACTTTAAAGGTCTATTAAGTCGCATTTGGGCTTTATGGAAGCGGTTTTGGGCCCAATTGGATCCAATCCAATTTGCCTAAACCTAACTTTGTACAACAAAGCCCAATAAGCCCAATAACAACATTAAAGGCCCAAATCCAATTTTAAGCCCATTTAATCAAACACAAAAAATTCCAAATTTAATGTTTAATTAAACTAAAGTGTATTAACATAATTAATCACCCAAATCAATATTTCCAAAACACCAAATTAGTACTAATTAATCATGCCATCAACATTAAAACATGTCCAACACATTTTAACAAAAATCAAACCCAATTTCATGCTCTTACATTCTCGGTAATTTGGGGAATTTTGTCCGATTCGGTTTCAATCCAATTAAATTCCACAATCGACATTAAATCATATTCCCAAATGATTTCCAATACATCCAATGACCAAAAATCAAAAATCACCAAGACATTTAGGGCATCACATTTTCGGCCAACACCAAAAAATTGGGGAAATTTGTTCCAAACACAATTTCAACAAATTGATCCAATCAATCCTAAATTCAAAAACATTTAAGCATACTAATCCATCCAATTTCATTAATCATGCTCAAAATCAAGTTTGCCCAATTTTAAGCCCTAAATAATTTCATGCTTTTAACCATGCACTGATACCATTGTTGGAGATTCTAAGGGTCCCAAGGATCACAAATCAAGCATGAACATGTGTGAATACAATCGAGGAAGTTGCGGAATACTTACATCGAGCGGTTGAGCAACGCGGAGGCAACAAAACACAACTTTTCTGCCTCATGGACTGGTTCGGCAGTGGCAGTATTCAACCCACTGGTTCGGCCTTCAATCAACAAGAAATCGAGCTCCAAGCTTCGTCATTTGATTCCCGGCTCATGGGTGGACTTCCCTATCACATTCGCATGTCTTGTAGTGTGCTAGCACTTGCGATTTTGCCACAAAAATCCAACTCTAGTGCTTCCCACTGCTCACGTTTTTGTCAAAACTAGTGAGCTATTTTCACAGCCCATTGGGCGTGATTGTGAAGAAGAGAAAGAGGGGAGAGAGATGTGTGTGTGAGAGAAAAATGTAATGTCCTTTTTGTTTTAAAAAAACAAATAAACATATACCAAATTTTCTTTCAAAAGTCAAGCCATAAATGGCTCCAACCACTCCCATCACTCTATCACTCAATCACATCAATCACAAGTTGTCAAGTCACATCACTCAAAGTGACAAGTGATTTGACGCTTGATGCGACTAGCGATTTGACGCTTGATTTGACGTGCCGCACTCGAATTCGAAATGCGAATGCGCTCACAAATAATCTCGGGCTCGGGTTCGCTAATTCCAAATTAACGAATTTTCCGTTGCGTCGTAATTAAATGATTACGCCTAGCGAAATCACTATTCACGTCGCTAACGAATTAATTCTAAATTAATTCGTTCGCCCGAATTAAAATCTAATTTTAATTCCGCGTCGAAATCCAATTTCGTTCAATATATCAAATATATTAATTTCTCAATTAATTCCAAATTAACTGTTATCTCTCTTTAATTGATATTTTACCCCAGATAAAATATCTCCGCAATTAATCCCAGATTAATTTTCTCTCTCTTCTAATTAATCCCAGATTAATTTAGAGTGCGAGTCATACGTCATCGATGAATCTTTGGGAAGCGACCCATGAGATCCCCGGATATGTTGGTAGTAAATTCGGTCGTCGGACTATCCAAACACGTAAATACCTCGTACTACATTTGTACCGATTTACAAGACAAGGTTGGCCTCTAGCAAAGCGCCATGCCTACCCAATTCTCCGGAAATATCCTTACAGGAATAAAGGATCTGTATCAGGCGTAGTATACGTAGTATTGCGTATTTTTGTCCAGTATCAGATGATCACATGCGAGGCCTGGGGCTGGTACAGTGTCTGCCCCGTACTAAGCATATATCGGATAACGAGCAACTAGTCTCTTTAATATCAGATAATCATGACCACGTCATATTATCCCGACGATTGCAACCTTATTTAGAGAACCAGTTCTGTATCCCTGCGCGATCATCAACTCCATATGACTGGAGTGACACTTCCATCTTGACATCACACCCAACACACTACGATTCTCAATATACCCAGTATTGGCGTACACAGAACCGGTTAAAGCCCTGGACGACCGCAACCAAAGTATATTGATTGTCGCAAGTATTAGCGGTGCAAGTCTCAGGTTAAGACCAAATACACCTACCCTGATTTCGGATTTCCATAGACACATAGTCATACTACCAATGGAATTCTGATGGGGTCTTATCCAGAGCGAAGCTGTTTCCCGTACCATCGGTAAAACACAACCTCCTATTACACTTGCATGAGTATCATATACCCAAATATATGAGAACTATGCCGTTGTACCCTCACAACGAGCACAAGTGTAATACTAGTCTTTTACGCATTCATCGATGTCCAATCTCGATAATGCTCTGACTAGGGATGTTCAATGATTTATCCTTCGTGGACTGATACTGTCTCATATCATTCTCCGTCCAGGAACAAATCATAGGGACCTCTCATCATTTATATATCTAGGTGATCTAATCACAAATGATAAGAGTGCAATCTCCTTTGTCACATAGTTAATTTGTACAACAACACCATGATCTGTACAAATAGTGACGATATGGGTCATAATTGTCCAACAGCCGAAATTCAATATTAAACCATAAACCTTAGAAAATAAGAAAAACCTGGAAAAATGTTGAAGATACTGAAAATGAAATCCAAGTCGAGATGTCTCTGTCCTTAAGAACTTTTAGCCCCGCCTCGGTGCTCTACGGATTTTGTGGCTAACGTTCTCCCAGGATTCCTTGGATGCTTCTTGTAGAATGGGCACTCCTTTAATAAGATCTTGAACTAGGACAACGGTGGAAACTCTCTATTGACTCTAAAAAAATGACTTTATTAGATCATGGACACTTATGATTTTCTGGATATTAAAAGAAAGAACATAAGTCTCCCTTATATAGGCATAGAAGGGTGCCTTTGAGGGCACCCTTTGGTTTGGAGTGTAACCCTCCTAGGGGTTATACCCCTTCCTTAAACCCTTTGGAGCCTAAAAGAGTGTTCTTTCAATTTTAGAGGACATGTCCCTACATATTAGTGTCTTTCCCATAGGACATTACTCAAGGGACATGACCCTCCTCCATCCATACTCTATATTTAGAGAATTTACAATAAATTTCTATCAAAGATTTTTCTTCTCATCTACATTTTAGTAGAACTGATTACTTGAGAGACTTTTCAATTGAATGACATATTTTATTTATGTTTATTTATCATTAATTTTTTAAGATAACCTTGGTATAATGGTAAAATTACTTGAAGTTCACATGTTCGAGTCGCGTAAACCTATTCTTATCGCTGACTATTACATTGAATCATAACTAGTGAGTAGTTAAAGCACAAAATATCTTTTTTGGGACTTTTGTGTTCTGCCCATTTATGTATAGAGAAAATTGGCTATTATTCTTCTTATGCTGGTAAAGCAGGTGCTAGCCGATCTCTAAAAAAGAAAAAAGTGCTATCTAAGATGTTGTTGATGATACCATTTTTCTGAATAATTTCCAAAAATACTAGGCTATAATTTCTATTTGATTGTCAAAGCTCTTAGATTGTGCATTGGGTTCAATTTGCTCACTTGCCAGGCTGTCTCCGAGTACACAAAAATGCACACTACATGGACATTGGCTGCAAACATCAACGACAACTAGTCAGCTCTCAATGGAGGAACCTAATCTTCAGGTTTGGTTCGTTTTCCACTAATTTTATCTTCCTGTTTGCTGGCTGATGAGATTTTAAGTTATTATTATTACCATAGCTATTCTTCTTGGATTATGCAGTGTGTTGAGCATATGGTTGAATTCAAAATGAATCATAATGATACTTATGTAGTTAAGAAAGAGAATGGTAACAGGCGAGTATGATATGGGATGTCAATATTTGTATTCGTCCTGTTCAATCAACGAGTATAAAAACTATTTATTTATCTGCCCTTAACATAATAGGCTCGTTTATAGAGAGATTTTACTTTTATTTGAACTGATTGTCAATACCCGTACCCGACCTATACAACAAACGGGTATAAAAAATTATCTATTTAACCACCCTTAAAGTACTGGACCACATCCCACGAGGATTTTTGCTACCCCTATTTGTTGATATAAAAGTGCATGGAAAGTGCTGCCTTGCTTCTTTGGTGCGCACTTATCATTACCTTAAATACCTCTTATACCATTTTGAGAATTATATTTACCATGTTCTTCTCTATATTCAGTTCCTTTGCTACTCTGCATGTTAGAAATAAGTTTGGAATCAGATTATCTGAAGTGTAATAAATTGTATTCACAAGTTAAAATGCAGTAGAAAAGTCAATGCATCAACATACATCAATCTCAATCTTCATCTTCCATAGCATGAAATACTGTTTCAAGTTGATTTTAATTTCGGGGTAAATCGGGAAAACTCACTCATCGAACAATCATTCCCTCAACTGTGAATTTGTTTGATTTGGGGACCAAAGGCAAACTCAGCAAAAAGACGAGAAAACATATAGAATAGACAGAGGGTTTAACGTAGTTCGGCGGAATGGATCCAACATATGTCCACATGCAATGGGAAAATGGAGTTTTTTTTATAACGTGGTCGGGTTGGACCGACCTCTCCTTGTTCTGTCTTACAAATTTTTTGCTCTCTTTTCTCACAAGTAGTGACCGAGTACAATTTGCTCACCCATTACAATGATCTCCCAAGCTCTTTATATACTAGGGCAAATTACATTATTACACTATTCCTATGACGTCAGCCACATGAATCTGTCATCAATGCCAAAGCTCTCTGCCCTACCTGCTCTGCGAACAGTAACCCTATGGCCTGACACACCTACCCTCTGACACCTATATCTCCTTAAACCATGCTACTCTTGGCCACTGCCACACGTTATCTAGTGTTAGAAGATTAACTAACCACTTGCTCCCATCACATCAGACCTTTTAGAGAATGCGAGTCCCCCAAGCCAGATTCCAACTACCCGACCATGATCACGTGATAAAAAGACAAAATCCTGACCCGCTCTACCGGGTTGGAAATCATTAGTGATAGTTGCCGAGCAATCAGGTCGGGTCGGTATCGAGAAATCAACTATCTGAGCTGTCCTGGACATCTTCACTCCTCGGGTCGGGTGACATATATGAACTGATCCGACCCTATCGCTAGGCGGGATGCCCCATCTCCCAGAGCTTCGGTCCTCAGAACTTTGGAAACGGAAATCCACTTTATACCCTTCTTGCTTTGGCGGGATCCAGGTGCCCAAAAATCACCATCAACATATGTCCCTTAGTTCTTGGTATCAATGAGTTGATGAGTTGGTGCCATGAACTATAACAATAGGGTAAAATCAGAGTGGCCTCGGTTCGGCATCTCACCATCAAACTATTACAGTCTTCTTCGGCCCGAACTGATCGGTCTCCAAGCTGTTATGTGCTCGGGTCGGTAAGTTACTTATACCACCCAATGATGTTATCTTGTCATGCCACCATAAATGCCCCTCTTGATCCTCTAAAAACTGCCCATAGGAAACCACAAAGTCATCATTACTGATCGGTGAAATCACACATGTTACGCAAGCGCATGTATCGCTCAAGTAGTATAAAAATATCGATCTCACGAGAACTTAATTTCTACTGTTGTTATTAATTATTGACGCTAAATGTTTACATGTATCTAATTGGGGTTGGAATGGATTATTCGCTGGTTGAAGTGGATTTGATTAAAATAAATAAATACAAAAGAAAATAATAAAACATAAAACATCTAGGGTTTTGATTCCGCCCAATATTACTCTAATGATGAATTGATTCTCCTATACATGTGTAATATATCAGTTGTTAACCTGAAACACGAAGATATGCAAAAGCCTCTGTCGATGGTCAGATGCAAACATCCAATGTAACCTAATTAATTATATGTCTATGTTAACCAAGAAACCCTGAATTCATTAAGATCAAGTTCCAATTATGGCTACCCACGCCCGACAGGTATATTTCTATCCTGGAAGGAAATCTCTAAGATGTGAGATCGTGAGCTATTGAATCTAAGGCTGAAACCTAAAATCCCTTCGTCAAGTTCATTTTAAGTTTACCATATCCATCTTATTGGTGATCAGGCAACAAGAAGCATTAATGTTAAGATTCAATAAACAAGCCAAAGTATCACACATAATATAATTAAATCAGTTATTAAATTCATGAATATTGTGCTTCATCACTTCCCTAGATTAAAATAAAATACTGGGGGTTATGAGATACACCTTTAATATTTCAAATCTAGAAATCTCTCATATTATAATATATAAATTTGCATTATATTACCGACCGACCATATAGGCGGTATCCAATTAAGTCATGTTTAAATTAATTCCAACCAACCAAAAAGGCGGTATCCAATTAAGTCAGGTTTTAAGATAATTTATATATTATAAATTAAGGGAAATTAATCTAAATTATCCATATGAAGGGCTTCACCATTCCCACAGCGGAAATTAACTACAAAACATAAAAGAAAGATAAAATAAACAAACAATTATTAATACTAAAAATAAAAATACATTATTGTAAATATATACAAATAAGATACAATCCTCAGTTCCTTATTAAGAAAGCTAAGGAAAGTATGAAAATGGAAAATGAAATCAACTTCAATTTATAGGAAAATTTTCGGTCTGCGCGTCGCGACGCGCGTAGATTGATGACATGGGTACGCGACTTACTGAGATGTTGACACATGACACGTGTTTGTCGGTGCGTCGCGACACAAAAAGTCGTGCACGTCGCGATGTGTGCTATAGTAGATAGTGGTTGTCGGCAGACTGAATTATTGTGCGGCGTCGCGACGCATGCTACAGTGATGATACAATGATGATGTAAGTGATGACGCGTGTCGACAGCTGAATTATTGTGTCGGCAGGCTGCATAATTGAGGCGCGTCGCAACACAGATAAGTGTGGCGTCGCAATGTGTGAACATTAATTTTCCCATTTTTTCCTTTTCATATGTTTTTCATCGTTTTAGCCCTGAGTTGATTCCATTGAGTCCCGAAACTTTATTTATCTGCAAAATAAATAAAAACACATCAAAACATTCATAAGACCCGAGAAACCATACAAAATATTAGGTTAAAAGGGCGGTAAATATTGATATATTTTTCGCTCATCAATTACCTCCTTAAATGTCCGTCAAATCACACTAGGGCTTTTTTTATTTTCCCTCTCATTTCTGCCATGTGTCACGCGCTTGTGGATTGTGCGCTAAATTTGAGTAACCGACTCGATTCAAGCCAACTAAATGGTTTCTCTATCTCGTCCGTTCATTTGAATTCCAAACAATGGGATCAACCCTCTGCTGCAAGTGGCGCCCATCCGAGCCACTTATCTTGATCCAACGGTCAGGACTATCACAAACTACCTATAAAGAGGGCCATTGTACGCCCCTTCTCTCCCCTTTGCCACTTCTTCTTCAACAAAGATTCGAATTCCTCTTTCGTGCCCTGCAACTCTGATTTTTCAACGCCTCGGGGAAACCATCAGCCTCACCCCTGCCACATAAGTAAGTCCTTTGAGAAACTCTCTTCTTTTCTTTCATCTTTCTTGGTTAAAATGGTGATGTGGGGGTGGGTTTGGTTATTTGTATGTTTATTTATGAGGGTAAGTTCTGGGTCTCATGTTTAGAAAGCGTGAGTTTGTAGGTCTTTCAGGTGTATTTCTGGTGACGATTCTGGAAAACTTAAGATTATGCTATTGTTAGGGCATTTAAGCTTTCTAGGGTTTAGCACTTGGTAGGGAAGAAGATAGCAGATCTTCTGACAAAATTCCACCAACACTGATTGTCAACTGACCAACCACTTCGTCCCGTACTTTACTAGGAATGTCTGACTCTGAGTCTTCCTCTTCTTCCACTCCACTCAACATGTTGCCACCCGACGTGCCGCTCAGACCCCAAGTGGTACATAGCTCAGGTTTGGAGAATCTTGACGACTATGTGTAGGCACTAGATTTTTGCATATAAGTCCCGATGATGAGCCTCGTACGGAGGCACTACTCTTTAAGTTATGGAAGTAGCGGGAAACGGGCGTCGGAAGGGAAAAGTCAGAAATCAATACCTTGTTGGATTAATTCATTTGCTTAGCTTCGGGTTTTCTCATTAGGCCTCTGTTTTAAAACTTATCATTGGCCCAAAACCCCCGCAAGCCACACACCAAGCCCACCAAAAGGACCAACCACACGCCCAAAGCCCCTAATTCACGCCCAAAGCCTTCCAAAATAACAAATCCACACATTAAACACATGTTGAAATCAAACCCAATCACCTTTCCAAATTAAAAGATTCAAATTAAATCTCATCAATCACCTTCCTAATTAAATTAAATCACATTCCTAAACTAAATAAAATCAAATAAAATTAAATCAAATTACCTTCCTAAATTAAAGAGATCTTTTACTTATGATACATAAACTAAATATCCCCCCATAATTACACAATATTCCTTCCCTATCCGCATAAAGACAACCCCCAACCCTTGCCTATAAAAAGAAGCATAAACCCAACCTTAGAACCCCTAGCTCATTCAAACCCATCCTCTCTATCCCTAGCATTGACGCCCAAAGCCAAAAGAATTGTCCCCTATTGCCGTAAACTACAACCCCCATTAGCCCCCATATTGCAGTGAACAACAACTCTTATTAGCCCCCATATTGCCGTGAACAACAACTCCCATTAGTCCCATATTTCCGTGAACAATAGCCCCCAAATCAGCCCCAATTTACCATAAAACAGCAGCCCCGAACAGCCCCTTATTCATCGCACAAACAGCCCCAAATTAGCCCGAATTTACCATAAAATAGCAGCCCCGATGTAGGCATTGCATTTTTGCATGTGAAACCCGATGATGAGTCTCATTTGGAGGCACTACCTTTTGAGTCACGAAAGCCGCGGGAAACGGATATCGGAAGGGGAAATTCAGAATAAACAAGCTCATTGTCTTCGTTAGTGCTACGTTCGTTACTTCGTTCGAACGGCAAACAGATTGCGGGCGTTCGTGTCGCGTTCGAGGAAGCGTTCGAACGGTGTCGGTAATTTTGGTTTTGCTGCTAGCCTCACACCCCAGCCCATTTAGCTCCCCAAAGCCCATAAAACACATCCCAAATTAAATAAATAAATATTAATTTAATCATTAAACATTAAATAAAATATTTAAAACATTTACCAAACTTAAACTAAAATCATGCCTAATTTAAGTAATTTAAATATATCATATACTAAAATTAAAAAGAAGATATGCCTAATTTAAGCCAATCATATATTTGACTTCCTAATCTAATAAGATAATTACCAATCTAAAATATTTGTATTCCTAAACCAACACAAATTAAATATTACAACTTCCTAATTTAAAATATTTTGTCCCCCCTCAATCTTGTGTATACCTTTCTTGGAAATCCTAATTGAATACCAAATCCTTTCCTTGTGAGACAAGAAGAAAACCCTAGACATCTTCTATATAAACAACCCCTAACCAAAGCCATCCGCTCCTTTGACACATAGAATTCACGCCCAACACTCTCTAATACACGCCCAAGACACTTCACATATACACAAAAAAGAGAACAAAGAGCCCTAACCACCTCCTCAATAGCTGAGACAACAAGAGCCTCAATCCTCCACCATAACTGAGACCACCACAAGCAATAACCCTCCTTAGCCAAATCAAAACACTCCCCTCCTGCACCGAGAACACATCCCCCCATACAGCCCTTACAACCCCTAAAACACCCCCTAACAAACACTCAAAAACAGCAGCCCAAATCCTTAAAAACAGTAACATAAAAACTGCATAGATAATCTTAAAAATAATCACACACAACTGCACTAAGAACCCACACAAACTTGGAACAGTTCATTGAAAACGTTAAAACAGGTGGCCCGAGCAGTGAGCAGCAAGACAGAGGCCGAACAGGAGCAAAACGGAGTTCGAACCGCAAGCAAAATAGCAAAGCAGTGAGCTAGGACGCTGAACCAGTGAACCAGAAAAGTTGCGGAGCTTTACCCCTTCCGATCTTCATGAAACGCGAGTCCGAGAGACGGCTTAAAAGGTTAGACCTGAGGGTACTTTTCACACCCATCTCTACGTGATTTTTGTTGTTTATTTTGGATTATATTTTACTTATTCGTTGAATCATGTTTATGTATGATGTGTGTTGTGGGTATGGGATGAATGAGAAATGTGTTAACTCTCGCGGTATATCGGATGGAAACCCGGACATAAATTTCATAGCCGATTCCGAATGGACGGTAATATGATCTGTACTCGGGACACAACTCCACGTACCGCTTGAGTAAACGGCACTATCTTTTGCCTTGTGTTGCTTTGGTTTGTTTATTTTTCGTCACTTGAATTCTGTATGTTGTTTATTAATGCATGATTCAATCAAGCGCATGGGCTTAGTGAGTTAGTCCAAAGGTCCTCTATTTGAGAGACGAAGAGCCGAAAAGGCCACCTTTGTGACACTACTTCGCCGCGCCGGTTGATGTGTGTTCGGTTGGATGCAAGATACGTTCAATCGGGTATACTTAGTTTGATATTATTGACTTTATCTTTTTATGCATGGTTCAATCAAGCGCATGGGCTTAGTAAGTGGAATGAAAGATCCCTTATGGGGAGGGGTTGAAACCCTTTACCACGATGCTTTGCCGCGCCGGTTGATGTGTGTTCGGATTGGATGTAAGATGTGTTCAATCGGCCATACTTGGTTTTGATATGATTGGCTCTATTTTTGTATGTGTGATGTGACGCGCATGGGCTTAGTATGTTGGTCTAAAGGTCCTCTCTTTGAGAGACCAAGAGCCCCAAAAGGCCAACTTTACGGCAGTACTTCACCGCGCCCCTTTATTTTGTTGTTTATGTATTGCGTCTCATTTCATGCATCAGGTCTGTTCCCGTTCGAACGCGTTTACGAACGCAACTCGAACGCGCATACATCTTGCCTTATCATGCATCAGGTCTCATTTCCGTTCGAACGCGTTAACAAACGCCATACGAACCTGAGCATTCTGTTTCATTTCCGTTCGAACGCGTTTACGAACGCTACACGAACGCGAACACACTGAACTGAGACATATTCATCACATGCCACGTATAATTGTTTCTTAGGTGATTTTTTTTATGGAACCACACATAGTCATTCTTATCTTTGTGCACACAATAATGAAAAGCATGTTTATTCCATTAGTTACGTCGTTTGCCTTAGTCTTGATTTAACGCATTACGATTCATATGCCTATGCCATGATGACTTTGGAGTATTATTTCTTGTGATATATCGGATGGAAACCCAGACATAAATTCCGTAGCCGATTCCGAATGGACGGTAATGTGGTCTATACTTGGGATACAATTCCACGTATCACTTGGAAAAGTACTCACATGTATGCTTGTGCGGATATTATGTATGCTTGTGTTTTCATGAATATGATATGCTGAATGAAGTTGTATGTTCATTGTTACTTTGAAGTATTTTTAGGCATGTGTTATTAGATATGAGATATATGTGAAATGTATGTATGAGTGTTATTTTGTACCCATGAGTATAGAAGCATGATATTCTTAGGAATAAGTGTTACTTAAGCCTGATTAAATTATTATGTAAATCCTTTCATTACAAATGGCATAAGTAAGGGACCATTCCGAACCAACGGTTTGAGGTCTTCCCTTGCGAGGGGTGAGTGCGGCCTTAAATCTCATTTTCCCGGTTCACACCGGGTGGCGACTCCATTATTCTCCGGTTTAGTCCCCCGTGGCTACTCCGTACTCCCGACCGGGCCGCGAGCCCGGGACAGCATGCGTCGCCCCAGATTTCTGTGTTCCCACACCCGAACAACCCCCTATTCACTTCACATACAGCCCCAAAACAGCCCATATTCACCGCAAAACAGTCCCCAAACTGCACCTTTAAACCACAAAAAACTTCACTCCAAAACACCTCTTAAATCACAAAAAAAAACTGCACTCTAAAATACTCATTCCTCACCAAAAAACTGCACTTCAAAACAGCAATAAAAACAGAAAAAATAGCAGCAAAACAACAGCAAAAATAGTAGAAACATCAGCCCGAAACAGCGAGGCAACGAAGGAAAACAACGAACCAGTAAATCGAAAAAGTTACGGAGCATCAACCCTTCTGACAACCGCGTAACGCACTTCCAAGAGACGACTTAAGAGGTTAGACCTGAGGGCACCCTTTTTTATTTATTCCTGTTCTTTTTTCTGTTATTTATTATATTTTCTTCGCATGCGTATTATGGATTCATGTATGTTATGGTCATGGGATGAATGAAATATGTGTTATCTCTTGCGGTATATCGAATGAAATCCCGAACGTAAATTCTGTAGCCGAATCCAAATGGATGGTAGTGCGGTCTGCACTCGGGATACAATTCCACGTACCGCTTGAGAAACACACATATTTCGTTTCATATAATCTCGTGTTTATTCGTTGTTTCTTAGAAATAATATGTTACTTTTATGCATGGTTAGGTTGTTTAGTATGTTATTTTTAGGCATGATTTAGTTGATTATTTCCAAGCATGATTTAGTTATTTCTTTTGCATTAGGAACTTAATTATATCTCTTCTATGTTTATGTTTAGATTATTTACATTGCCATGCTTATCGATTTAATGTATTCATGAGATTGTGTGCTTTCCGTTATTCCAACTTACTTTTATGCATGCAAACTTAGATATAGGTTATATGCAAACTTAGATATAGGTCATATGCGAACTTAGATGTAGGTTATTCTTGCGTAGACTCGGTTATATTATTACGTAAATCCGTTCGTTACAAGTGGCATAAGTAATAGACCATTCCGAACCCAACGGTTTGAGGTCTTCCCTTACGTGGGGTGAGTGTGACCTTAAATCATTTTCCCAGTTCACATTGGGTGTCGACTCCTTTATTCTCCGGTTTAGTCCCCCGTGGGCTACTCCGTACTCTCGACCGGGCCGCGAGCCTAGAACAATGTCGCATATTTCTGTGTCCTACAGTCTGGCGACTCCACTAGGGATAGAGAATCGGCCCCGAAATAATACCTTGTAATGTTTGTGATTTTTGTTTTAGTTAAATGCGTCTACAGT
The DNA here is from genome assembly GCA_019454045.1 of Zanthoxylum bungeanum. Taxonomy (NCBI): domain Eukaryota; kingdom Viridiplantae; phylum Streptophyta; class Magnoliopsida; order Sapindales; family Rutaceae; genus Zanthoxylum; species Zanthoxylum bungeanum. The sequence goes on from SKCR01026565.1 coordinate 120,687, forward strand.
GGGTTGAAGGGGTTTAATCAAAGGCACTATCAGAGCTAGGTAATGGTTTGGTGTCTTCCTTCATTCACTACCTTTCTATCACTGAAGGGAAAAACTGTGAAAGCACCTAGATAATCATTCACTCGAAGCTCATCATGATGGACTAATTTGGAGGACCTATTGTTTATTCCTATCACCAATGCGATAAGAGCCTAAGAGGGTTGGGTATTTAAGAGAGTCCGCTCCACCCTCCCTTTGGGGAGTCCTAGTTGTAGGCAATCCTTCGCCAGCGGGAGCCTTTGTCTATACCCCTATAAACCCGCATATGAACTGTAGTTGTAGGACCAATAGAAACTATTCCTTTATGCTTGCGTTTAGGACCATCGTCATTTGAATTCAGTTGGACTTTTTATCATGAGGTATGGGCTTGTTGGGCCATTTAAACTGAGACGAGTCTGTGCTTTATGGCAATTGGGCCAAAAGCTTCTGAAATGCCAATGGGCCATTTTGTGTTTATACCTTTTATCATTTGAAGTTGTTTAGCCATGTTATCGCAAAAGTGTAAACCTGTTGGGCCTTTTCAACTGGGACAAGTTTGCACCGCGCAATAGTATGGTTGAATGCTTTGGAATGATAATGGGCCGACTTATATATTTACATCGCACGTAAACACGCTAACATACGGTTTTAAAAGACACCATAGATACCCGTTGGGTTAGGGAAGAGGGCAGACTCGTCAAAAGGCCGTCAGCAAACATGAGCGAATCAGAGAACGAGGTATCCTATATGGATCAGCTGGAAACAAGTCTCACTAGGGTTACCGAGCAACTGCAAGCTTTGAACACCGCTATGGCTAATTTGGTTGTGTCCCGTGCTGGGGGAGGCTATGAGAATGTGAGGCGTGAGGACCCTCCGAACAGTTTGAATGATGATATACCTGTCTTCGATGATGACATGGCTGAGTACGCCGCATGAAGGATAGCCAGGTCTCAAGCTGAATTGTAGAAACTCCGAGATCAGGTAGAGTCAGTCACCGGCAAAATGAGGGGCAAGCATGAAGATCTGCTAGACTATGAGGCAATGACGTTTTATGAACAGTTGTCGGCTCAGTTCAAGATGTCTGACATAGCCAAATTCAACGGAAACGGGGATCCGAGGGTCCATCTTCGGCAGTATAATTTTGTGATGAGTTCAGTGGGTCTGTCGCAACGTCAGGTCCAGAAGATGTTCGGGATGTCACTTGAGGGGGCACCTGTGGTATGATATCATGGCCTGGAAATGAAGGTCCAAGATGATTGGAGGGCACTGGCAGAGGCCTTTTTGAATCAATATGTCACAGACTTGGAGATCAACTTGTCACCTCGCGACTTGGAGAATACCAAGCAGAAGCCGGATGAGAGCTTCAAGGATTTCGTGGACCGCTGGAGAAGCCAGCTTTTGAAAATGCAGACTCGGTCCTCGGAGAAAGACCAAATCAAAATGATCATCAAGGGCACCAGACCCTCTATCTATGGCAAGTTGAGGAGGATGACCTCCATGATTACAGATTTTTGACAGTTGAGGGAGACTGTCATGGATATCGAGGAAGTGGAAGCTGAGAATAGGAAGTTCTATGGCCTAAATAGGAGGACTGTCGGGGGACCATCAGGTGCCAAGCCTGTTTCTGCTGAGATTAATGCCATCAAGGACCGACGTTTCTCCAACCTGGGTAGACCTTTGTCTAAGGTGCTTGAGAAGTTAGCAAGGCAAGGACTCCTAAAACCCTTAGAGGCTAAACCACTTCCAAATCCCCCACCACCACACCTCAACATGAACCGTTATTGTCACTTCCACCAGTAAAATGGCCACGACACTGACAGTTATGCCCGCCTCCGACATGAAATCCAGGACCTCATAAACTCCCATAAAATACCTGACCCTGAGAAAGAACAGCCCAACACACACCGAAACCCCCTACCAAATTATCACTCTGTCCCACCACCTACCTATATGATAAGCTCTGGCCTACCCGAAAGCCTTGTCCTCAAGTCCTTTGACCACCAAGCCTTTTGCCTGGGGATTTGGGATAGCAATAGTGAGGATGAAACAGAGCAGGGGAAGAATTTCTGGGAAGACTTCTCTAGTAGTGATGAAGAGGAGGTGAGAGGAATGACAAGCAGCAAGTGTTTCTACAGTGATACTACAGAGAAGGGTAAAGAATTGCTGGCAGAAGGAAGAGAAGTGGTAGAGAATGTGGACAATGCTGAAGGGGATACAATGCTGCGTCAGTTGAAGAAGACACGAGCACAGGCCAGCATCTGGGAGTTGTTATCTGTGTCGCAAGAGCACAGGCATGCCATGGTTGAGGCCTTGTGCAAAATAATAGTACCAGAGGATGTTAATCCTACAATGTTCATGGGATCGGTATAGAATGAAACTTTGTAGAGGATAACCTTTTCTGAGGAAGAGCTCCCGGTGGAGGGAAGGAACCATAATAAGCCACTATTCATTCGAGCTGAAGTGAGGGGCAAGAAGACATCTTGTGTGATGGTGGATGACGGCTCATCTATCAATGTGTGCCCTTTGAAGATTTTATCGAGGTTGGGTATGAAAATGACAGATCTAAGTCCCTCCAACATGACTATCAAGGCGTATGATGATAGTAAGTGGGGAGTTGAGGGCACTTTCGTTACAATAGTCAAAGTAGGCCCAATTGAAGATGAAGTTGAGTTCACAATGCTTGATATACCGACCACTTTTGCTTTGCTATTGGGAAGGCCATGGTTTCAGAAACTTGGGGGCGTGCCTTCCACTTTGCACCAAGCCATCAAGTTTCCGTATGGAGGAGAGATTGTCACTATCAGAGCTGAAGTAGACAATGTTGTAGCCGCTTTGGAAATACAACCTTTGAGGAGTGGGTAGATCCTAAAGTGGCTAAGATCATGGAGAAGATGAAGTTCGAGCCGGGTACGGGTGTCGGAGGAGCCTTGCCCGACTTCAAGGGGCAGACCACCATGAGAGGTTTAAGTTACAAGTCCGACGAGGATAAGCCAATGACCAAAAAGAAAGGATTGAAGCTTATAGAATACTTCATGAAAGCAACGGGGTATCAATGAGAGCCTGAACCAATGGAAGTCAACAGGATCATGGTACCGGGATTTGAAATCTTCCAGGATGTGATGGGTGAGAAACTGCTGGCAGAAGAAGTTCCAAAAGAGGGAGACAAGTGGGAGGAAGAGCTGATGCAGCTGGAGAGCCTGACCCTCGAGGAGAGTAAGGAAACCGAGGAAGACCCGACTATGGGGGATGAAGCGTCTGTGGAGGACGAAAACATTTATCTTCCTGATTTATTCGAATGTATTTCTGCATCTGCTAGCAATAAAGACATTTATTTTGCTTACTTGCATGAGTCTCTTCCCTTCAACGTACATGACTTGAGAGTATATTTGACATCAACTCAACCAAAATAAACGTATTTAACCTTGGTACGCCTGAAAACCCCAAGGAAATTCTAATCGCAAGTGAGGTTACCTCCGAATAGCGGAAGAAATTAGAAGAGATGTTAGTCAATTATGCCAAAGTATTCGCTTGGACCTACGAGGACATGCCGGGAGTAGACAGAAGTATCGCCCAGCATGCGATCGACATATCTGAACATGAGGCCGGTAAAGCAGAAGCTCCGAAGATGAGACATGAGTGTGCCGAGAAAGTTAGAGAAGAAGTCAAGAAACAGATAGATGTGGGATTTCTAGAAGTGGTGAAATATCCCGAGTGGTTGGCAAACATTGTGCCAGTGCCGAAGAAAGATGGGAAGGTTAGAATGTGCATGGATTACAGAGACCTTAACAAAGCTTGCCCGAATGATGATTTTCCTTTACCACATATAGATGTGCTTGTTGATAGTGCGGCTTTATCTGCCATGTACTCGTTCGCGGATGGGTTCTCAGGATATAATCAGGTCCTTATGGCTGAAGAAGACAAGCATAAGACTGCTTTTATCACGGAGTGAGGGAACATATTGCTACAAGGTGATGTCGTTTGGGCTTAAGAATGCAGGAGCCACTTATCAGCGGATGGCCACCATGTTATTCCATGACTTGATGCATAAGGAGATTGAGGTATATGTGGATGACATGATGGTGAAGTTAGAGACGAGAAACGGACACATATAAGCATTGGAGAAGTTCCTTCAGCGAGTCGACAAATACAACATGCGACTAAATCCTAAGAAGTGTGTGTTCGGAGTAACGTCATGAAAGTTGTTAGGCCATACGGTGGGAATGAGAGGAATAGAAGTAGACCCTGAGAAGATCAAGGCAATTACTGAGATGCCATCACCGAAGACAGAGAAAGAAGTCAGAGCATTCCTCGGGAAAATTCAATACATCAGTCGGTTCATCGCCAAGTTGACATCAGTATGTGAACCTATCTTCAAATTGCTGACGAAAGACCAGCCAGTGAAATGGAATGAGCAATGCCAAGAAGCTTTCGACAAAATCAGGGAATATTTGGTGAAATCTCCTGTCTTGAAACCTCCAAGACTGGGCAAACCCTTGGTACTATATTTGGCCATTGAACCCGAAGCGTTGGGGGCGATGATGGTACAAGCAGATGAGATGGGGGTAGAGCATGCAGTCTATTACCTCAGTAAGAAGATGCTTCCGTATGAAGCCCTCTATTATAAAGTAGAGAATATATGTTTGGCAGTAGTGTGGGCGTCCAGAAAATTGCGTCATTACTTCCAATCTTACAAGATCCAAATGGTAGCAAAATAGAATCCCTTGAAGTATCTGCATTCGATGCCTTCGCTAGTAGGGAAGTTAGGCAGATGGTTGGTATTGCTGACAGAGTTTGATATTGAGTACCTCACTTCTAAAGTAATCAAAGGTCGAGCCGTAGCGGAGTTCCTGGCATTACAACCGATAGAAGGAGATCAATACAAGTTTGAATTCCCAGACGAGGAGATCCAGGCAATAACAGTCCAAGGATGGAAGATGTATTTTGACGGAGCAATGAATTACAAAGGTGCCAGAATAGGGATCGTGATAGTAACCTCTGAGGGAGAAACCTTGCCTATGGCTAAAAGATTGACGTTTGGAGTGACCAACAACATGACTGAGTATGAAGCATGCATCTTTGGACTGACAACATTGATAACCTTGAAAGTTAAGAACGTGGAAGTTTACAGAGACTCGATATTGGTAGTCCGACAGATGCAATGAGAATGGAAATTAAAGGAATAATGGTTGAAACCCTACTTATTCTACCTCAAGAATCTGGCACAGACCCTCCCCGATTGTAAATTCTAGCACTTGCCGTGAGAAGAGAACCAAATGGCAGACGCGTTGGCTACCCTAGCCGCAACTTGGGAGAATATTGAGAAGTTGGTGATGATACCTCTAGTGTTGACAACAGTAAGCAGACATTTTTACGAGATAGAAAGGGTCTTGGAAGTAGAGTTCGATGATGAGAAACCCTGGTACTATGATATTCAGTGATACTTAGAACGCGGGGAACTTCCGGAAGAAGCAAGCAGAAAGGAAAGGATAGCCATTCAGAAGTTAGCTTCTCAGTATGTGAGTTTGAAGTGAGAACTATAAAAGAGACAAGCGAATGGAATTCAGCTGAAGTGTTTAAGAAAAGAAGAGGCTCAGAAGGCAATAGAAGAAGTACATGCCGAAGTATGTGGACCGCATATGAATGGATTAAACTTGTCTCACAAGATTGTAAGATAAGGCTTCTATTGGTCGACCATGGAAGCTGACTGCGCGAAGCTGGTAAAGCATTGTCACGATTGTCAAGCGCACAGTAACTTGAACCATTTACCGCACACAGAGTTTCATTGGCTATCAGATTCGTGGCCTTTCTCAGTATGGGGAATTGATATGATTGGAGAAATTCGACCGCACACATCGAATGGACATCACTTTATAGTAGTGGTGGTAGACTACTTTTCAAAATGGGTGGAAGCCGAGTCATTTCGCAATATCACAGCAAAGCAGATGGCGAAGTTCATAGCCCGGAACATCATATGTCGATATGGAATACCGCATCATGTAGGAACAGATAACGAAGTCCAGTTTCAAGGAGAAATAAAAGCAATGCTACAGAAGTATGGAATAAGACATCACAAGTCGTCACCCTACAGGCCGCAGGCAAATGGGGCTGTCGAGGCAGCCAATAAGACAATAAAGAAGATGTTAGCCAAAATGACAGAGAATTACAAAGATTGGGCCGATAAGCTACCGTACACCCTGTGGGGATACAGAACTTCTGTGAGAACAGCAACGGGAGCCACGCCTTACTCTTTGGTCTACGGAATGGAAGCAGTACTGCCAGTGGAAGTTGAGATACAGTCTATACGGGTATTAGTAGAAACAGAGTTACCTAAACAGGAATGGGCCTCGCAGAGATTTAAACAATTAGCACTGCTGGATGAGAAGAGAATGAAGTCCTTGCATCACATGCAGATATACCTGAAGATGTTGGCTCGAGCGTTCAACAAGAAGGTGTGTCCTACCAAGATCAGAAAGGGTGATCTGGTGCTTAAGCAATCGAAGCCATCGACAACAGACCCCGAGAGGAAAGTTCAGACCCAACTGGGAAGGACCCTACATAGTCCAGAAAGTAATGGGAAATGGGGCAGTGAGACTGTCAGATTTGGAAGGGAACGAGTTCACCGAGCCGATCAATATGGATAGATTGAAGCAGTATTTTGCATGAGGAAGAGAAGACGAGCAGTCACCAGGAGACTGGCGGAAGACCTAACCCAACGGAATAGGAAATTCACCTCTCCATGCATGTATACACGTGTGTTTTGTCTTGTTTTATATTCACGTGTTTCAAAGAAGATAAGAAGAAAGCGGCAGATGCAAGCCAACCAGAAGCATCGACATAACATCATCAGATTCAGGAATGAACCACAGGGTTAAGGCCCATACTAGTGTCTGTTTCGGGAAGGAATCCCAAGGTTGAGGCCCATATCAGCATCAGCCGGGAATGAATCCCAAGGTTGAGGCCCACATCAGTATAAGTTTCGGGAATGGATCCCAGGGGGCGAAGCCCACATTATCAGCAGTTGAAAGGAAGAATTCCGTGAAGTGACTGAGTGAAAAAAAAAAGTCCTTGATGGTTAGGCATATGTCTGGTGATGACATTGTTTGCTGCAGGGTAAAACCTTAGAAATGATAAGTGCGAGATGTGCTCTCAACCAGTATTCTGAGTGATTGATCTCGGCTAGACTCCGAGCACTTGATTATGGGATCTTAGCAGTGGAAGCCTGAATAGTCGGCAAGATGACTAGTTGAAGAGACGGTGGATTAGTGAATGACCATTTGCCAAGATGTCCATCCTGGTTTACTTATGTTACGATATGTGATATGGTTGGAAACGAAGAAAAAGTCTCTGAAAAGAAAAAAAAATAGACCACCTATAACCGATAAGCGTGAAGCTACCCATGGGCGAGTATTAGGACCACCATGAGGAGAAATGCTACCTTAAAGGGTAGGTGTGTCGAAAGAAAGAAAAGAGAAAGAAATAAAAAGAAAAAGAAAAGAGAAAAAAAGAAGTTCAAAATGAAAAGAAAGAAAAGAAAGAGACGAAAGAAAAGAAAAAGAAGACCATATCATGTTGAGTACGAGGAAGTACTCACAGAGTATGATCAAGACATCTAGATCCACTGATCCAATTCTCCGAGACAAGATCATCGAATTGGCTTACTTAAGGACTAAGCCGCGAAAGAACCTCGGCACACACACACTGGGAGTCTAGTTTAGATCACTCGCTCAGATGGTCAGATTTGAGCGTATCAAGTACTTTGAAGGTTCTCTGGTTTCGACACGAAGCATCCTTTGAGGATGAAAATATGTTTAGCTATCAGGATTATCTCGTGAGAAGTAGTATTTATGAAAACAGCAAAAGAACAGAAAGATGGAACAAGTCTGGGGGCGACCAGCCCACCCCTTTTTCTCATACAGCGCGGTTCGGGGATGAACCACCATCAGTATCAGTTTTGGGGATGCATCCCAGGGTTGAGGCCCACACATCAGCAGTAATTTTGGGATGAGTCCCATGGTTGAGGCCCACACATCAGCATCAGTTTTGGGAATGCATCTCAGGGTTGAGGCCCACACATCAGTAGCAATTTTGGGATGCGTCCCATGGTCAAGGCCCACACAACCGCGACACCTCGGGTATGAGGTTTAGCATGCCAGGAATGGCGTTCTGGGTATGGAGCATGGGTCGAGGCCCACACAACCGGGACACCTCGGGTATAGGGTTTAGCACGCCGGGTATGGCGCTCCGGGTATGGAGCATGGGTCGAGGCCAACACAATCGTGACACCTCGGGTATGGGATTTAGCATGCCGGGTATGGCACTCCGGGTATGGAGCATGGGTCGAGGCCCAAAACCACGACACATCGGGTATGGGTTTTAGCACGCCAGGTATGGCGCTCCGGGTATAGAGCATGGGTCGAGGCCCACAACCGCGACACCTCGGGTATGGGGTTTAGCACGCCGGGTATGGCGCTCCGGGTATGGAGCATGGGTCGAGGCCCACAACCACAACTATCACAAACCGCGACATATCGGGTATGAGGTTTAGCATGCCATGAATGGCGCTCCGGGAATGGGGCAAGGTTCGGAAGGGGACCGCATCTCATCATCTCAATAGGTAGTGATTCCTAGTGATCGCAGCATCTTGCAGGGATGAACCTCAGGGGTCGAAGCACCTCACCACAATATCAACTCAGTTCGAAGCAACATGCAAGTCAAGTGGCAGCTGGCGAGCCAGGTAAATAAAAATGCATTGCATAACTTTGATAGGATTCTTATTGTCAAAAACTGCACAAGTCCCATCAAGTGGGGGTGACTGTAGGCACTGTATTTTTACATATAAGTCCCGATGATGAGCCTCGTACGGAGGCACTGCACTTTAAGTTGTGTAAGTCGCGGGAAACGGACGTCAGAAGGGAAAAATCAGAAATCAATATCTTGTTGGACTAATTCGTTTGCTTAGTTTTGGGTTTGCTCGTTAGGCCTCTGTTTTAAAACTTATCCTTGGCCCAAAACCCCCGCAAGCCACACACCAAGCCCATACACCACCAAGCCACACATCAAGCCCACCAAAAGGACCAACCACACTCCCAAACCCCCTAATTCACGCCCAAAGCCTTCCAAAATAACAAATCCACACATTAAACACATGTTGAAATCAAACCAAATCACCTTCCCAAATTAAAAGATTCAAATTAAATCTCATCAATCACCTTCCTAATTAAATTAAATCACATTCCTAAACTAAATAAAATCAAATAAAATTAAATCAAATTACCTTCCTAAATTAAAGAGATATTTTCCTTATGATACATAAACTAAATATCCCCCATAATTACACAATATTCCTTCCCTATTCGCATAAGGACAACCCCAACCCTTGCCTATAAAAAGAAGCATAAACCCAACCTTAGAACCCCTATCTCATTCACACCCCTCCTCTCTCTCCCTAGCATTGACGCCCAAAGCCAAAAGAATTGTCCCCTATTACAGTGAACAACAACCCCCATTAGCCCTCATATTTCCGGGAACAACAACTCCCATTAGTCCCCATATTGTCGTGAATAATAGCCCCCAAATCAGCCCTAATTTACCACAAAACAGCAGCCCCGAACAGCCCCTATTCATTGCACAAACAACCCCAAATCAGCCCCAATTTCCCACAAAACAACAGCCCCGGACAGCCCCTATTCACCGCACACACAGCCCCAAAACAGCCCCTATTCACCGCAAAATAGTCCCCAAATTGCACCTTTAAACCACAAAAACCTGCACTCCAAAACACCTCTTAAATCACCAAAAACCTGCACTCTAAAATACCTCTTCCTCACCAAAAAAATTGCACTTCAAAACAGCAACAAAAACAGCAAAAACAGAAGCAAAATAGTAGAAACAGCAGCCCAAAACAGCGAGGCAACGAAGGAAAACAGCGAACCAGTAAATCAAAAAAGTTGCGGAGCATCAATCCTTCCGACAACCGCGTAACGCACTTCCAAAAGACGACTTAAGAGGTTAGACCTGAGGGCACCCTTTTTTATTTATTCCTATTCTTTTTTCTGTTATTTATTATTATTTCTTCGCATGCGTATTATGGATTCATGTATGTTATGGCCATGTGATGAATGAAATATGTGTTATCTCTTGCGGTATATCGGATGAAAACCCGAACGTAAATTACGTAGCCGAATCCGAATGGACGGTAGTGTGGTCTGCACTCGGGATACAATTCCACGTACAGCTTGAGAAACGCACATATTTCATTTCATCTAATCTCATGTTTATTCGTTGTTTCTTAGAAATAGTATGTTACTTTTATGCATGGTTAGGTTGTTTAGTATGTTATTTTTAGGCATGATTTAGTTGATTATTTCCAAGCATGATTTAGTTATTTCTTTTGCATTAGGAACTTAATTATATCTCTTCTACGTTTATGTTTAGATTATTTACATTGCCATGCTTATCGATTTAATGTATTCATGAGATTGTGTGTTTGTCATTATTCTGACTTACTTTTATGCATGCAAACTTAGATATAGGTTATATGCAAACTTAGATATAAGTTATATGCAAATTTAGATATAGGTCATATGCGAACTTAGATGTAGGTTATTCTTGCGTAGACTCGGTTATATTATTACGTAAATCCATTTGTTACAAGTGGCATAAGTAAGGGGACCATTCTGAACCCAACGGTTTGAGGTCTTCCCTTACGAGGGGTGAGTGTGGCCTTAAATCATTTTCCCAGTTCACACTGGGTGGCGACTCCTTTATTCTCCAGTTTAGTCCCCCGTGGGCTACTCCGTACTCCCGACAGGGCCGCGAGCCTGGAACATCGTCGTCTATTTCTGTGTCCTACACTATGACACCACTCCAAGTGCTTCCGAAGAGGGAAGACATGACTACCAACGAAGAATTGTTCGGCCCGAGACTCAACGACCTGAACTTGACTTTGAAGGCCTAGATATGGATCGTCCATCATCTATGACCGATGCTGACCTATAAGAGCTTATAGAAAAATATGACATTCATTAGAAGATTGAACTCCTGGTCCCCGATGATGGCGATCTGGCGAGCCGACCTGAGAGAGGTCGGGTAGCGGTGTGTAAAGCTTTCTTTGAAGTGGGGCTGCGCTTACCCATATAAAAATACTTCGTAAAGATGCTGGCTGGTATGAATCTAGCCCCGTGCCATTTGAACTTGAACGGGTGGAGAGTGCTGGTCGGCCTACACGTGATATAGAGCTGGGCCAGATTGGGGGAACCTGAATTCTGTGAGCTACAAAGGCTATACAGGATGAACGTTAACCCAAAGGAATACAAAGACTGGTATTACCTTTCTTCTTATGCCGGGGCCGACCCACTGATCACCCATCTCCTAGCCACAAATAAGAACTTCAAAGATAAGTGGTTTTGGGTCTAAGGTCCCTAGGGAATGCGCCGGTGGGAAGATGGTGAGAGCATATTAGTTCCAACATCTTCTGAGTCGGAGGTAGCATCCCGACCTGATCATTTACCTTACCTGACCCGAGTTTTCTTCTAATCCTTGTGAATCTTGCAGCCTGCTGGGGAGACATCCCAAAAGTCCTTCACCGAAACCGGGCACAGATCGAGTTGGCATCCAGGTACGGAGGCCCTTCCCCGAAGCTTATCGACCCCTCATCTCTAACTGCCTCGAGTCTCATCCCGCATACTCCACCATCACAATCTAATAAGTCTGGTAGGCCCTAGTCAACCTACTAACTTTCTGTTCTTCTTCTTGCCCCTTTAATGCCTCTTTTACTCTTTTCTTCTTTTACTTATCAATTTCTCTTTGCTTGCAGGGATGTCCGTCAAGAAAGATATTAACAAGATTGCTGAAGAACGGGCCAAAGCGGCTCGGGGGAGGGCCAAAGGAGCTCGGGGCAGAATCATGACGCCCGTTCCTCCCAAAGCCAGGCAAAAAGCTTTACACTTCATCTCTTCGTCTGCCGGGCCCTCACTTGCTCATCGGGTCATTCAAAAACCGAGTTCTTTCACTCAACAGCCGAGCACTTCCCATCCATTCCCCTCTGCGAGGGCGTCCCACGTTCCTCAAACTATGCCATCTACCCTTAGGCCTCGGAAGCGCCACTTCCACCAGGTCGGGAGTGAAGAAACAGGGGAGCCCCCAGCCAAAACTCCTAAAAAGAAATTGTCGGCCCAAAAAGGCAAAGGCCTCGCGATTCCTACCGATTCTGACGACAGTGCCCTGCTGTTCGGGGCTGATGACCTTCCCGAGAAGATTAGAGATCAACTGACCCACCTCCTCCTGGCCTTCAATCGTATGGCCAAAGTGGTCGGGCTGGAGAAAGCTAAAGATTTTGAAGATCTATCCCTCGAGGAAATCGTTGATCGGTCTTGCGACTTCCATGCACAGGTAACTAAATTTATTCCTAAACCATCTGCTCATTTTCTCTTCTCTTTCTGACCTTCTTTCTTTGCGTGCAGATGGCTTATGTTATGTCCGTGAACCGGGACTTGATGGTCAACACTCTCTCAGAAGTGGGTCAGACACAAAGACTCCAAAGTCGTCTGACTGAGCGAGAACATGAATTATCCAAACAACTGGAGATGGACAAAAGTGAGGTTGACAGGCTCAATGCAGAAATCCACGGTTTTAAACAATTCGAAACCAAAGCCCAGTCCGAGGCAGCTTCACTCCACAGGGCCTTGGGTTTCATGAAGAAAGAGATGGACGGCGTAAAGTTCGAGGCTACACGTCTGAGTGACGAAGTCAAGTCCCTAAAGTGGCAGCTTGCTTCATCGGAGAAGAAATTGAGGGAAAAGTCTGATCAACTCGAAAAATCTTATGCAGACTTAAAGAAAATGGAAACTGAGGAGTTCAACCAGTTGAAGGCTGCTAAAGCTGAAGCGAAAATCGAAGGGCTGGGAAATTATGTTGGGATCTTCGAGATACTTCAGCCCGAAGCAGACTTGGATCTGGTTCGCAAAGTGGTGAAAATATGCAAATGGGAAGTCTTTTTGGAGGAAGTTTATCGCGACCTTTACGAAGTCTCCGGGGATGGCCAAGATCCTGAGGTCGGCGAAGGTCCCGAGCCTATCTCCTCTATGCTGCCCGAAGACATACCCGACCCTTCATCTACCTTTGTTGATCCTGACATGCCAATCCCTGACCCTGAGCCCATCATCGAACCTAAGCTAGCTGCAACCGGACCCGTTGAGTCTCTCACTGAACCCGACCAGCCTGTGGTATCCCCTGAGCCCGAGGCTCATACTTCTTAACTTTTTAATTTTTACTTTGCATGCTTTGCTGGGGTAACCCCGAGGGGGCCATTTGTAACAAATAATCTGTTAACTTATGAATTTAATAACATTTGCGTTTTTCTCTTTCTTTCTCCAATTATTGCTTGTCTGAGTGGACCCTGAGGGCTGGCTTCTATTCTCTGACACTTATTCAATTTTTTGCCCTCTTCCAACGGCACATGGCTATAAGGGAATGTTCTCTCCTTGTGCCAATCAGCACCGGGTCGTGGGGGAGATGCTCTGACCCCATGCCAAGAAACATAATGGGGCCTCGGTGGGATGTAACCCGCCCTGAGCCATCAATAACACTTGGCCCCAAGGAAATGTTCCCTCCTTGTGCCGGACAGAAGTTGACCATAAGGGAGAAATTCCGACCCCATATCATCAAATATTACAAGGTCTAGGTGGGACATAACCCGACCCCGAGCCGCGAACAAAACTTAGCCGCAAGGGAATGTCCCCTCCTTGTGCCACAAAGAACTTGACCATGAGGGAGAAATTTTGACCTCATGTCATCAAATATAACAAGGCTTCGGTGGGACATACCCAGCCCCAAGTCAGTAACCTCAAACAATGGTCTCGTCGAGACGTAACCCAACCTCGATCCAGTAATCTCAAACAATGGCCTCTGCGGGATGCAACCCAGCCCCGAGCCAGTAATCTCAAACGATGGCCTTGGCGGGACGCAACCTAGCCCTGAGCCAATAATCTCAATATATTCACTTATGACTAAGCCAAAGAGGGAAGATATTCAACCTCCGGTGACCTCTAAAGAGCTTGGTAACGGCGTCCCATGCCAAGTCTTTAATAAAATAAAAACAGATGAAAACAAGACAATGCAATATAGGGTGATATATCACATACCCCGCACTGACCCAAAAACAAACAGCATAGGTTCCCAAGACAGCGTCCCGCCCTAGGCCACCCAAAATAATAATTTTGAACCTTACAGTCCAACGTCCTGGTAAATCGAGCTATGGATTGAGGGGGCGGCCAACGCCATGAGACTCTCCTCATGCTAGGCAGCAAACGCCACAAATGCCTTATAATCGTGCTATGCTCCTAGTAGATCTGAAATGGGATGTCCAATGCCATGGGGGCATTCTCTCTCCCTGTGCTAGGCATGTGTCGAGACTGGAAATGCCACAGAGGCTCTTGAGCCTTCCCCGTGCTATACACCTCCAACACTGGGCGGCAAACGCCGTTGGAGAATTATCCCTCTCCACGCTATGTAGACTCAGGGGTACCGTAGTACCTAAGTTGTTTTCCTTACATACGTGCTACGGTTGCCTGGGGGAGCCAAACGCCACGCTGGCCCTTCCACCAAACGTGCTATGGTTACTTTGAGGTGTCGAACGCCACGTAGGCTTTCATGTTATATTCCTAAAAAATACAAGTCTTTGAGTAGTTATGCTCTGACCCGGGAGTTTGGTAATGACACTAGGGAATGGTGTGTCGCGGGGGTTTCAAGCTCTTCCCACATGTTCTTAACTCTTGGTGTATACCGGTCAAGCGTATCTCGCAAAAATATTAAACACAGTTTTTTAAACCCAATAAATAATAAGAAATACGAACATGATTTTTATTTAAAAGAGGAAAATCTTATTCGTTATCAAAAAAATTTACGGCCCTTCTTACAACTCTTTGAGGTTCATTCTAAGAGAGGCTCTTATTAAAAATATCTTCCTCAACATCTTTGCGTTCCCGGCCTTTCTGAGTCGAGTACCATCCAGCTACTCCAAAAGATAGGCACCCGACCTGGGTCTCGATCACCCTATACGGCCCTTCCCACTTGGCTCCCAACGAACCTTCATCGGGCCTCCTGGTATTCAAAGTAACTCATCTTAGGACCAAATCTCCAGGAAGGAAAGATCTCATCTCGAACCTTCTGGTTGTAAAACCAGGCCATCCTTTGCTGATACACGGCCGTTTTAACTGCCGACCTTTCCCTATCTTTTCGCATGGTCTCTTCCATCTTCTCCATCCACTCCGTGATTGAACCCTCTGAAGATCTGTGGTTCCCGTCTCCTTCCATCGTCTTAGTGTGTTTGCTACTTTTTGTACTGAATCCTCATAGACGGTGCCAACTGTTGATAACTGATTTTAGTTCCTGGGGTAAATCGGGAAAACTCACTCTTCGAATAATCCTTCCTTCAACTGTGAATTTGTTTGGTTTGGGGACCAAAGGCAAACTTAGCAAAAAGACGAGAAAACACACAAAATAGACAGAAGGTTTAACGTGGTTCGGCGGAATAGATCCAACTTACGTCCACGGGTACAAGGGAAAAAAAAGTTTTTTTATAACGTGGTCGGGTTGGACCGACCTTTCCTTGTTCTGTCTTACAAACTTTTTACTCTCTTTTCTCACAAGTAGTGACTGAGTACAATTTGCTAACCCCTTATAATGATCTCCTAAGCCCTTTATATAGTAGGGCAAATTACACTGTTACATTATTCCCATGATGTCAGCCACGTGAATCTGCCATCAATTCCAAAGCTCTCTGCTCCACCTGCTCTGCGAACAGTAACCCTATGGCCTGACACACCTACCCTCTGACGCCTATATCTCTTTAAACCACGCTAGTCTTGGTCATTGCCACACGTTATCTAGTGTCAGAAGATTAACTAGCCACCTGCTCCCATCACATTAGACCTTTTAGAGAATGTGAGTCCCCCATGCCAGATTCCAACTACCCGACCATGATCACGTGATAAAAAGCCAAAACCCTGACCAGCTCTACCAGGTTGGAAATCATTAGTGACGGTTTCTGAGCAATCAGGTCGAGTCGGTATCGAGAAATCAACTATTTGAGCTGTCCAGGACATCTTCACTCATCGGGTCGGGTGACGTATATGAACCGACCCGAGCCTATCACTAGGCGTGATGCCCCCTCTCCCCGAGCTTCAGCCCTCAGAACTTCGGAAACGGAAATCCCCTTTATACCCTTCTTGCTTTGGCGGGATCCAGGTGCCCAAAAATCACCATCAACACAATCAATATAGGAGCGTTCTTTATGTTCTTACAACTCTGCCACAACATCTGTATATTTATCAGAAAAGAAGTATTGAAAATACCAGTAGCGGTGTAGAATTTCTGTTCATCCTCTGCAGAGAAGGTGATGAGAGTCCTCAACCGAACTTCTATTGGATGAGTAATAGCATCACTAAGCTGTCTTGGCATAAAAGTTTATCGATTCCCTAAATTTCTTGTCCTTAAAGCATAGTATGACAGGCATTTAGCTTAGTTTCATTCAATGTGGTTATTTCTCCTGAATCTGCTGAAAGGTTTTCAAGCTTTAATCTGTTCCAACAATGAACTCCGAGGACTAATTGCTTGGCTTGTCAAGCATAGTGGAATGTTTAAATTAGGCATCTGTATAGGTCAGGTATATTTATAGTGAATGGATATGTTTTTCATGCCTCTTAACAGTACATGGCATAAGAACTCCTATGGACATTGTTTTGTTTTCAAGATGTGTTATGCAATTCCTTGCCGTCGTAAACAAGTGCTAGCTCACTTAGTCAAGACACTCATACTCCATATAATAGGTGGGTTCGATTCCTCAAGGTGCCTTGAGTGAATAAAGAATTCATATAATTATTAACTTTTAAATCTGGTTTCTATTAGCCTACAAATCTTGTTCTCACAACCTTTGGGCTTTGTTCTTGTAGTTTTTGGGCATGGTTATATCAGCTTACGGACCTCGTTCTCTCCCTTTTTGGGCCTATTCAATAAACGAGAGCTAGTGTCTATAGAAGCGATAGGGGGTTCGGATTCTTTTTTTCTTTGTAATGAAACAATATAATACATATAAGGAAGAGACTTAGATCTTCTTTAAACTTATTAAAAAAAATTCCCTATCATCTATTTAGTATTTACTGGAAAAATAGATAATTACCTTTTCCTCAGAAGGGAAACCAACTGTGATAGTTGTTGGCTTATCAGAACTTCCCAGGATTTATGAGAAAGTATAGCATTTGATCTTTGAAATGAAGAGAATTAGAAAAACTAGCAGAGTAATGGAGCTGCATTGTCAGAGTATATTATTGACTGGTGGAGAAAGGATAAGAGGGAAAGCAAGGAGTAGTTTTGATAGACTCCAATGCTTCAAGGCTTGTTACCCATTTTGTTATCAAATCAAATAATTTATTAGTTATCAAACTGGCATTATATCCCCCTAATAGTACACAATAGAATTATGCAATTTATCTTTTGATGTGAATATGTTGGTTTCATATTTATCTTACTGTTTCTTTTCTTGCAAGGTGATTAAAATGCCTATTACCTTGGGTTACAAGTGTCATCTCCCTTGCTGCAGTTTGTTTGCTGTCCATTTTACAAACAACTGAAAGTTGTGGAAAGAATTGAAGACACAATATCTGTTACAATATTCTTCCTATGGGGCCATTAACCTTGCCAACCAGAATGATAATGTGGTGGATTTGGAAGTGGTTACACTTGCCATCAGCAGGTGGCGGAGCCACATAGAAGCGACTGGGGGGCATCTTCCTGCAAAAAGTGTAGTTGGAGTCTACTTGTGTATCTTCCATATGACTTAGTCTTTAATGAGTTATTAGTGAGCATAGTTTTACCAGTAAACAATTGACAGTGGGAATTCTGTTAATTTAAGTTTTGTATATATCTTCCTTTGCTGAACTAAGCTTTTGACCTTATAGTTTTTGTTAAACAAAGGAAGTGGCTGTCCTGTAAGTAATAACACTACTGCTATTTAAATTTTAATTAATGTACTGACATGCCCAAAGGCTAAACAAATGTTCTTATAACATTATGTGTCCATAAGTAGATAAGATAACTACTAGGTACACAAGTATTCAGGTACAGCAAGCTTTTATATTTATATATATATTCATAACCAAATGAACTGGGTGTTGAAGGTACATTATTGTATAACTTTATTAGATCAAATAAGAAGATTCAATTTCTATTCTGCTGTCTTCTTACTGGGAACCCAGACAATGTGATCCTCAGGCAGGAAGTGACAGATAGGAACAGTTCCAGGCTTAACTTTGAGCACTTGAAAAGCTAAATGCTTCGGGTTCCATGCTGATGTATCTGTGTGGCAGACTGCAACTGCCTTGGCTTTTGTCCCGTCAGCACCTTCCAAGGGAACCATGTAAGCCCTGGTGGTTTGCGTCGCGTGGCAGTAGAATACAGCATACGCATAGTTCTGCCTATGGCACACTACAGATTTGTCACCTGCCATCTGC
Organism: Zanthoxylum bungeanum; assembly: GCA_019454045.1. NCBI lineage: Eukaryota > Viridiplantae > Streptophyta > Magnoliopsida > Sapindales > Rutaceae > Zanthoxylum > Zanthoxylum bungeanum. Next base: position 139,211 of record SKCR01026565.1, read on the forward strand.
TTTACTCCAGCTGTGATCATATACTCCTGCATCTCGGTTCTTTTTTCCACCTCCGTAGAAACTGCACGGACGCTCTTTCCAAGCTTAGAAGTGCTGAAGTCAATCATCGACTCAAGTGAAGTTGCACAATATTTCTGCTCTCCTTCAATCCCAGGTTCTTCACACTCTTTGATTGTGTTCTGCATTATCTCAGCTTCAACTGATCCGGGTTTAACTGAAAACTGGTTAAAGATTTCTGGCAATTTCTCAGACGAGAAAGGGATTGACTCGGCAACCTCGCGAGGTAAGAAAGTTGCTCCGTTTGGATTTTGAGTGAAATGCAAGTTCATCCTTATGCCAGGATGATGCAAGTCCTTTTCCAAGAAGAAAAGAGCTGTATTAGATTCATCATGGAGTTGGCTCTCAATCGCAGCATATTGATACAAAAATGGAGATGGCCCTGGTTTTACTCCAACATAAACTGGCTTTCCCTTGTGTCCTGTACTTACAGATACTCCTCCTTTGCCAACACCAACATTGGTTCTTTTCCCAGGCTTTCCAGTGTTAACACCAACTCCTTTACCCCCAACATTCACACGCGTGCCACCGCCTGCGACTGGCTTTCCTTTTCCTGCATCCACACTAACACCGCCTTTTCCTACATCAACCGAGGTGCTTTTGTCTTCCAACACATCTGCAAATACAGTAAAAATATTAGAAGAGACCCTTTTATCAATGCTTAGAGGTTGTCAACAAGATTTTGAACTTTCAAAACTTTGGTGGGAACATGATAAAATTACATATTCCACTTTTTTGACATGTAGGTATGCTTTTCTTCATGATGCTTTATGTAACTTGGTATTCTCAAACTCTTGTATGACTGAATTTTTACCATCTTAGGCTTGAAGCAGCATAAAACTATTAATTTTTGTGATTGATTACCACATTCATTAAAGGTGCACTCAGGCGCTGCTGCAGCGTCTCACTGCGTCTATTTGGCGAAGTGCACTAGAGGTGCACATCAATAAATCTTTTTTTTTTTTAATTGAAAAACAAAATTTTAATATGAAATGTGAGTTTGATAACTTTGAATCTCTTTTTATTTAAATTATAACCTTTTTTCATGTGACATGAATATGAATTTTAATTTATTTAATAATATTTATATGAATTATTTCAATTGAGAAAATTAAAAATACGAGATATGTCTTGCGTTTCACTTCGATCAGATATACTCCTAGACCCAAGAAGACCTTCACGATTCGGTTCCACCTTAAACAACTATTAAGAGAGTGCTTGGACATGAAATACTGACCTGGCTGTAGAAGATCTTCGACAGCTTTAGGCATTGGAGTATTTGGCAATACAGAGTTCCAGTAAAACTCAGGAGACGTGGCTGCCACATGGCTTGCCACCAGCTCAAGCTGCAAGACAGTCAATTCAAAATCACATTAAACGGAGACAAACACAAAATTCCAAGGTATTATTTAGATAGACCTGATCACATACAAATCGTCATCGTCATGATATAATAATATCCGGACGTGCGAAATAATACATAGATTATATTAGGTCAGATTAAAAAGGACTATCCAATATATGTATTATCTCGTACGTTCGGATGTTATTATATCGTGATGGTTTGTATTTGATCAGTCCTGACTTTTCAAAACTATGCAAACATGAAAAAGCTTACACTTAGAAAAACAAGGATGGGTAACAAGCGAAAACCCATTAAAGCTTTTCGAGTATGCAACAGAAAACTATGAGACTTGATAGAGGATATAAGCTGAAACCTAGGCTTAACATGCTGTGTGGTTGCCTCATTTATAAAGGGAAATGTACATTAAAGAGTAACATCAACAGTGGCAACTGGGTTTAATGTCCTCAACTGTCCCTGGCTTGCTGATGTAAATTCTGTTTTACTCAAAAAGACAGGTGGATAGATGGACCAAGATAGGGCGGTTTCAGCACTGCAATTTTCAACAAGTGCTGGCAAATTTGTGTTCAATTTGAATTTGAAAATATTCACTCACTCACTCACTGGCACTGCATGAAAACAAAATAACTTTCAGCTTGCTGAGGGATGATGTTATAATCATTAATGAATTGAGGAAAAAGGAATCAGGGGGAGCTATCTTTGTGGACCTTTGGGTCAAATTAACAAACAACTACCCAATTTATTGGAGTTTAGTAGAAGTTGAGGGTGGCCATCATTATTATTTCATTTTAACATTAATAAACTTATGGGCTTAGATAGAAGCCCTAAGAGAATAATTCTCTCTTTTTTACACGCACAAGTATATATGGGATTTCATGGTGATACCATAGTCATATGTTCACTGAGATCTCGTATAAATCAATTCTATTATAGTATATTTTGAGAATCTATACTCAAGAAGGGCGAATTTTCCTCCCAAATTGAGAAAAATTTTATCAGAAAACAACCGATACTAAATTTAAGCATAGAGTATTTTATGATTTTAAGAGAGAAGATTTAGGTTTTCTTGTTATGTTGTTATTGTCAATTGGCCTCCAATTGGTGGGGTTTAGCGGCAAATGATTTAGGATTTGATTATCAGGTTATGAGTTTGAGTCTGGGGATACATTTCTTATAAATTCTGAGACAATAGGAGATTTTATATATTCCGTTTAATTTTAGATTAAATAATTTGATGGTGAGACGTCGAACGTGTAAGAAAAAAAAAGAGGAAGTTGTTATTGTCAATTTTTAGCCAGTGTCCCAAGCATTTAATTAGAAAACAATATCCCAGCTGCCTTCTCAATAATTAAGTGGGGGAAATGCACGAGATGAAAATTAGAACAGTGTCAACAGTGCTTCAAATGTTTTCCAGAAGATTGTTATATGATTAGTGTAACTCAATTTTTATATTTTCTAAAATAAGGATAATTTATTCACTTGTATCAAATAAGCCCCAACCTCCTAAGTCAATTGCAGAGTGTAGGAAATTTCCTAAATATAAGTTGTATTTATAAGGTATTTTGTGATAAGAAATATCTTTAATATGTGATATTTAGAAAAAACACCAAATGAATGGATATATCATTTAGAGAGAAAGAATATAACATTTGAGTTGGAATGATATATTGAATAATTATGATCATTCTAAGGATTGTATCCTTAAGCACAAGAGTACATTATCAATGACGATTTTCTCTGTCTATAAATAGGACATTGAGTTTTCATTTTTTACACACTCAATTCATTCTTCCATTAATTCTTTTACAAGTTTTAGGCATATTAGAAAGTCTAATGTTTTACATATTTGAGAGAGTTTCTACCATTTTATCATTGTTCATGTCCTTAAAGAAAACAGTGCCCATTTTACAAGAAACAATCAAGAATCCTGAGAGAATGTTAGCTACAAGAAATCAGTAGTGCACCGATGCGGGACTAATAAGTTCTTAAGGATAGAGGAAAAACTTGACTTGGTTTAAATTCATCATCTTCTATATTTTCATGTTTTCCTATCCCTATGTATTAGTAATTAATTTATTGTTATTTAATGATTTAGATTGGATAATCCATGTTATAAAATGATTACTAACACATCCGCTCAATAAAGAACTGCAACTACAATGCAAGAGTGTGTTAGGCAATTGGGATGGCAAAATATGGGTGGGTAATAAGACTCGCGGGGCCCAACCTAATCAAGTTAAGGATTAAGATTTAGAAAAATCAAGAAAATGATTTGGAACCCAACCGGACGAGAAGAAAAAAATGATTGAAACTCTACCAGATATGTTCTAACTTAACGTTATGGATTAATGATGTGTATGGCGTGTCATATTATATTGTATTATAATGTATTAGGTTAAGATGTATTTTATTGCATTAAGATGTATTAAATTTTTTATAGAATTATGTTTAGTGATGTATATATTATATTTATTATTTAGAAAATAAAAATCTAACTAGCAATAACTTCTAATCCCGAATTGTAAGTGCCATAATTGAGCCCTACACCTATTGTCACATGTCGTTATGCGGTTAAATTTTTCTCAGCACTCCTCTTCAGTGGATCTGCTACAAGCAGGTAAAGCCGTAGAGGCCCAATGTGAGGATGACACTTATCATGATACTATAATATTTATAGACATGAGAAGTCGTGAAGACTTCCGAGAAGATCGGGACTTGATCAGAGAGGCAAACCTCGACCCCGGAGTGACATCATTATAAAGTGACATCACTCTGAGGTCATCCCACTCCGAAGTGAAAAACTTTCTAGATTAATCAAACCTGATCAAGACTTATCTGGAAAGAATTCACTCATAAACTCATTAGAGTACTTCAGAAGTATTCCGACATCAATATCGGTACTCCGAATTACATGACATCACATACCACTATCCAAAATTAGTGGACTTCAATAAAAATCCACTTATCTTAGTATGGAAGTATGGTTTAATGTGCATAATAACGGGTGTTATCACACTTGATACCACATTATAGCATGAGTCATGCTAAGTGTATACCATGCAACAAAAGAACGGTCCAAATATGGACAGGTGTCAACCTCCAGTTGACACTTTCACACATATGATCCTATATAAGCCAATGGACTTACAAGAAATGGGGTGGACAATCACGAAGCTTACAAAATCCTACTTCAAGCACAATACATAGAATCTTAATTCAAAGATCCATCATTAGCAATTAATTTGCATACATTAAGGAAAAAAAAAAAAAAAAAAAAAGATTCTAACCCTATATATACACACGCACAGTCTAATTTATACTGGATTTTCAGGAAAAGACCCAAACTCTATTGGATTCTAAACAATCAAACCCAGCATATTAAAAGTACTGTATTCTCGCCACTTTTCCCGCCTTCATGAATCAATCTCCATTTTTAGTATTCTTTAACTTTGTGTTTGGTACTATTAGAATCCTTGTTGCTAAATATATCCAACCCTATAAATATTTTACTAGTTGGGCGAGCAAAAAAAAATTATC